>JAJOHG010000061.1:0-162226 GCA_021029095.1 Phellopilus nigrolimitatus
CCTCGCGCTCGCGCGCGCGCTCGTCCCCGGGCGGCCCGTCACGCACCTCTGGGCGCCCGGCGCGTCCTTCGCCGCCGCCTACACCTCCGACTTCACGTACCCACCCTCTCCCCCGCCCTCTCCCCCGCCCGCGGTGCTCGTCAGCTCCGCCGGCCCGCGCCCGGAAGCCAACGACGAGGCGCGCGCGGCGCACCTCTGCGGCGCGCTGCGCGACTTCGGGCGCGGCGCGGGCCCCGTGCGCGCGCTGCGCATGGCGCTCGACCTCCCGCGCCCCGCGCTCGCGCGCGTCCTCGCGTGCGCCGCGCACGAGCTCCGCGCCCTGCGCACGCTCGGCTTCCTGTCCGCGGGCGCCCTCGAGCCGCCGCCGCCCGCGCCCGGCGCGAAGGAGGGCGCCCGCCGGCGGCGGCGGCGCTCCCGCACTTTGCGCACCTGCACACGCTCTGCCTCTGGTCGACGCCCTCGCTGCGCGCCGTCAGCGGCGTCAGCGTCAGCGCCGGCGTCAGCGCGTCCGCGTGGGGGCGGGGCGGCGGCGCGGCGCTCCCGGCGCTCCGCACGCTCGCGTGCCTCCACTTCTCGCCCGCGTTCGAGTGGCTCTGTCTGCCCGTCAACGACGAGCTCGCGGAGATCGGCGGCGCGGCGTGCGCTGGGAGCGCGAGCGCGAGGGGTGGGCGAGGACGGCCGGATGGTGGTGTGCGGGCGGAGGCGCGCGACGGCCGTGCACGACCCTGGGAATCTGCTCTGGCGGGACGCGTAGCTGCTGGCCTGCTGCTGCTGCTGCTGAAGGACTGTAGATCGATGGTTAGCTACCGCCGGGCTCTTTCTTTCCTTGAATTTCGTATGATGTATTCGAATGGCTCTTCTTCTTTCCTGAGGTCCGACGTCGGGCTCAGCATGTATACATGGTATTCGGGCTCATTCCAGAGTGCCAATGCCCGGGCGACGCATGCAGTTCGCCTGTTTCCTCTCGTATCAAGCTATTCAAGACTGCACGCGTACCTCCTGTGTCCGACTGTTTCGAAAGCGCTGAGTTATGTCATAAGGACGACGATTAATGGGTAGTGGAGGGGCTTAAATTTAGCAATCGCTGAGGACGAGGAAGAGCCTGCGTGACAAAAACCAGCAAGCTGCCTGCTGTGCTTACCCGAATGGATGGATGACGAATGAAGGACGATAATTTTCTGATTTCTACGATTGCAAAAGGACGTGTCATTTCAAATTTTCAATTACAGTATGGTGAAGCTGTACCGCGGTAATCAGACATAGCCGGATGCCGTCGCGCCCTGAATGCATCAGTTGTCGGCTCGCTCGCCTTATATATATCCATCGACTCTCGACCTTTTTTCGTTCCCTTTTACACCACCGCGGGTCATGAGTATAGGCGGCAGGCTGGAAGACGCAAAGACCTTGCTCGTCGTTGTAGTCGCATATCTCGCAGGGAGCATTTTCCTAAGGCCAATCTTAGGAGGGGATCTCCTGTATATCGTCTCCGGCGTCCCGCTTATTGGCGCTCTCGTTCGCTTTCGAGTCAACTGCACTCCAATAAACACGCCGACGGATGAAGAGAGCGGTGGTCTGGCTTCGGAAGACAGAAAGCGAGGAACTACCTCCACTTGCTGACAAGCGTGCCGAAAGCCGAGGTGAGTCAAACTTGCTATTTTTTCTATTTTGGCCTATGGAGGTCTTCCATTGCACGAAATTCCGGCATTTGCTTGGAAGCGAGTACATCTGTCCGTGTACACGTCTACTGCGACGCAAAAAATCTCCCGAAAAGAGATCATCTACTCATAACTGATCGCTTCAAACTATTAACTTATCATTGACTGACCGAATCTCGTGCTTTGTATAAACTGCAGGGATGGTCGGGTCTTTACAAAGGCACCGTGCCACCGCTTGCCGTCTGGCTCTTCACGAAGATCCTCTGTGGGGCCATCGTTCCCTACCATCGATGCCACTCATCGTCGTTCTGGCTCGCCCCGATCCTTCATGTCGTACCCGAACACTTCCGCTTCACGGGACACACAGAGATCGCCACCGTGCTCATCACTCTTCCCTTCAACAGCGCGTTTCTCGTTCTCACAAACCGGTGAGTTCTTTTTTTATTTTTTTTTATTTTCAAGGATGTAAACTCCATAGATATAAATGATTGATACGTTTTCGCGCCGACAGCACGATCACAACCCCGCACAAGCTCGCCTTCCGCACACACCCCGTGCAGGCTCTGCGCAGCCTCCTCTCCACGTCCGAGCTCGCGAATCCCCTGTCCGTACTAGCCTCCCCGCAGATACACGGCGTCGCATTCGCGCAGCTCCTCTTCGCGCTCTACATCGCGCTCGTCTGGCGCCCACTGCGTGCCCTCCTCGATGCCGGTCCGCAGGTGGATGTCAGATATCTAGACCTGCCGAGCGCCCTCATAATTGCGCGCTACTTTGCGCTGTCATCCGGTCTCCTCGCACTCAGCATATTTCTGCTCACGCCGCTCGAGGTCGTTTCTGCGCGCCTCAGCGTCGTGTGTCCGGCGCAGGCGCAGGCCGAGGACGCGGAGGGGGAGAAGGATAGCAGGGCGGTCGCTGAAGTAGAAATCGGCAGGGAATCCAGTTCGCCGCAGATAGCCATCTTCAAAGATGCCACCGAAAACGTTGAAGACGATGTCGCCGAGCAAACTGCGATGCAACCGCCCCAAATAATTACATCATCCGATGAGACGAGGTCTTCTGCGCAAGCATTTCGGTACTATGTGTTTCTTTTTTCTCGTTTAAGTGCGCCTGCTCACCCATTCGGAATGCTTCCTGGGATATAGGCTCAGGCATGAACCCTATACCGGCCTCCTCCCTTGTATACGCGAGATCCTTGCTGAAGAAGGCCGATGTGCGCTTTGGCGCGGATGGTGGGTAACGGCATGTGTCCTGCTCTGAGTCTGGACTGCGGATATTATTTATGGACTATTTTATGTCTGTCTGTATTCTGCTTTACAAAATAATTTTACAGATACTATAGGTTCAAATACACTTCGCTTATTATGAGTACACGGTGATAACCCGAGTAGCAGAGCTCACGGCCTCCCAGCAGCCTCCTTCCGCGCATCCTTCTTCGCCTGCGCCACTTGTTTATCGCGCTTCGCGAACAGCTTGTGACGCGACGATGAGCCCGCAGACTCTTTCGCAAGCTTCTTGTTTGCAGACTTGTTCTGCTCAACGTAGCTCATATGCGCCGCGCCACTCAGCGCGCCGAGGCTGCCTGCCGTCCGCTTCGCGGCGGGGACACCGCCCGCGCGCTGACCGGGCCCGCCGAAGTCCTTCGCGGTGACCGTCCCGGGCAGGTCACCCTCACCCGCACGCACATCCCCACCGAGCTCCGCGTCACTCTCGTTCGCGAGCAGCACGGCCGAGATGAGCTCGATCTGCTCGTCGCGAGTGCGGTACGCGAGGTCGGGCATAGCAGGCAGCCCGTCGAGATGCGTTATCACCTTAAACGCGTACCCCTGGTCGATGAGGAACTGCTGCCGTTTCGTACTGTAGAACATCTCCTGCGTGTCCTTCGACACGAGCGAGTAGAAGAATGCGTTGAAGCCCTCATCGTTTCGCCGCTTCGCGCGCAGAATACGGCCCAGGCGCTGTGCCTCTTGCCTGCGAGAACCGAAATGCGAGGATATTTGGATGAGGCAGGTAGCCTCCGGGAGATCGATCGACGTGTCGCCGACCTTGGACAGGAATATTGTATTCACTTTTGGGTGGTGCTGGAAATGCTGCAGCACCCGCATGCGCTCCACCTGCGATGTGCCGCCGTGGATATAGAGTTTTCCGAGTTTTCGCGCGTAGTGCTGTTACACGGTTAGGTTTAAGCATTGAAAAGATAGATGGAACGGCTTACCTCCAACGCGTACACATTATCCGAAAAGACGATGATCTTGTCGCCCCTGTCTTCATGGTACTTAATGAGGAACTGGCATGCCTGGATCTTATTCGGATTCATGCAATACAGTAGCATGCGTTTTCGCGACTGCTCGCGAAGGTACTCGCGGTAGAACTCGGGCGTCATTGGGCACCACACCTCAGCACACTGGACGTTCGCAATGTGTCCTTTGGCGGCAAGATCCATCCAGTTCGCTTCGTAGAGCTTAGGTCCAATCATGTAGTTGAGGTCATTTATTTTGTCGTCTTCACGGACGAGCGTAGCTGTGAGCCCAAGCTTGGAGTGGGCCTTGATCGTTGTAACAACACGCCGGAACATCGCCGCCGGCACGACGTGCACCTCATCGAGCAGGATAAAACCCCACTCGCGGCCCTGCAGGAACTCCATCATTTTTTTCGATTCGTGCGACCTGTTATGTGTATTCGCGACCATCGAGTACGTCGAGACAACGATGCCGCTGTCACCCGCGAACTATCAACAATATTTGTAAAATAAAAATAAAAAACAGAAAAGGAGAACAAGATCGACGCGTACCTTTTCTTTCTGGTCGGCAGTAAATACGGCAATCTGTTTTTCAGTGACGTTGGACCATTGCATGAATTGCTGCTTCCACTGCATCACAGATACCCTGTGGAGAAATGAGCACTGGGACGAAGATTCCACGTACTTTGTGCTTACGATGAAGTTGCGAGCACAAGGCACGACTTTTTAATCGTGCAGGCCGCTGTAATGCCTACAAGCGTTTTTCCTGCTCCGCAAGGAAGAACGATGATGCCGGACCGAGCACGACTACATAGCAGCGTTACAAGAAAGAGATAACCGAGAGTAAAAGAGGGCATACCCGTTCCCAAACATCTTGCTCAGGCTTGTCTCTTGATATGGCCTGATGACTGTCGCCGGCTTAAGATCAATGTCGAGGTTCGCATTGACAGTATCGTTCCGGAAGTCGTACTCCTCGAGCATCGGGTACTCGAGTTCATTGCAGCGTTTCTTGACTTCCTGCAGCGTAAAAGTTAGGTATAAGCAATTTATATAATTTTTGGAACGAACATCAATCTTTGTGTCATCAATCTCGAAAGCGTGCACATTATCGTCGTCCTCGTCAATCTCGTCTGAGACACTAGTCAGGATGAGCATCAGGAAGAAACAGTCCGACATACCATTGTCCACTCCGACGACGCTCGTGAATAAGTCCGCATCAGTTTGCTTCTTCCCATTGACCACCCCCGGAATCTGTCCGCCCGCTCCCGCTTCCTTGGTACCTGGTATTACGAGGCCGGCCTTTGTCGGTGCTTTGGACGTCGTCAGAGCGGCAGCAATCACGTCGCTGGGCTGCTGCTGTTGTTGTGGAGGTGCGACACGCGCCTCACGGATGACCGCATCCTTGAGCAGAGTCTGCAGCGTGTCCGGGTGGCTGGACTCGATGAAGTATTTGTTGTGCTTCAAAACGAGCTTGACCTTGCCAAATGACATCGTGCAACTGCGTATGTAGTCCACAATCGCATCCGGAACCGGCACCTTAGCCTTGTCAATACGAGATGACGTAAGTGTTTCAGGAGACATACTTTGGATAGACGGTTGAGGACCTTCGACAACAAGATGAGCGCCGTCTCGTCAGTCTGGGACATGCTTCTGCTTTAACGCACGCACCTCTATTATATCCTCTGTTTGCAGGCCGACAGATACAGCAGCGTACAGCGAGTACGGAGTGATCTTATACTCGTGGATGAAAGCCGGTCTATTCGTATCTCTGTTCTAGCACAGTAATCTACAGCGTAAGATGCGGCGCACCTGCTAACAGGTTCGCTGATCGCCACTAGAAAGTCCTGCGCCTGCTCCGCGATCGGTGAAAACCCCTCCAGGATGATGTGTCCATCCTCCGGGCTAATCCACAGCGGGCGCGATGCATGGTCGGGCTTAAGGTACAGCCAAGAGAAGTCCTGGTCCTGGAAGATGTATGAAACCAATTTGTCCTGCGCCCGACGATGCGTAGTGAGAGAGGACACCCCGGCGAGCCCGGCAGCAGCATCCTGCTCGGTTTCGTATGCAAGTCGCTCGTCCGCCACCTTGCGTCTGAGCGCGCTGAAGTTGATGGTGGCCGCTTTGGGGACGAGGGAGGCATCGGCAGGCGAGTCGTTGTATTCGTCACCATCCACGTCGACATAATCGCCACCGTCATCTCCTCTCAATCGTTTCGAAGGCCCTGCACTGTCAGCTGCGATGATGAATGGGTAAATCGCAACTTCGTGAACAAGACAGGCGACAAGCATACCTTGAAATCCACGCTTTGTGGCCATCGCTATGAAGGCGAAGCCGTAGCTGACGGTTAGCACAAAGAGCCCCTTCCTCTGCTAAATCAGCGATGTTTGTGACCGTCGTTGTCGTCGTCGTCGCAAGGCTGGAGAGGACGCTGGACATCCGCAGCGCGCTGACTTGATGACGAAGGCTCGGAATAGGAATCCATCACGTGGCAGTTACGCGTATGTAAAAACTCAGCTTAGTAAGAGCCACGCTTTTTACTCGTGAGTTTTAACTTTACTCTCCAAATCCCACGTCCAAATACATTCCTATACGCTGCTAACTCAATTCTCTACTAGCTCGACGGGCCTTCAGCCTTAGAATATTTGTCAGTCCATTCTTTTTGGATACACTTATGATTAGGGCCCCTTGCTGTAGTCATGTAACTTCTCCCACAAAAGGCTTCCCCGTGCACCTTCGCCTGAGCCCCGTCGCAACTACATGTCGCCCAAGTTCTATTCGAGCAAGCGATTCTGTGGCAGATAAATAGGCTGATTCATTCCAGGAAATAACAACCTCGTCGAGGTAGAAATGACGCTGAAGGCAAACTCTTCAAAAACCACTAGTAAACGACAGTCAACGTCCTCAACTTCATCGCAAAGGGATATGGTATCACGCAAGTCGTGCCTACAACCTACGATATATGCCGACTTTCCATTTCCCAATATGACCATGGATGGCTGTTTACTGGCGGCCCTTGCGACATGTGTCATTAGTCAGTCTTTTGCTTCCATAAATCGCAGCTTGGAGGCGGATCTCGTCGAGTAACATCCGAATCGCCTGGGCATCCGTGCTTTTGAATATCAACTGCGTTGCATTATACCACGATACTGCGTAGTCTTCAATAGGATTGTTGATCGCGTCGGCCGTATCGTTTTCAGTAGGAAGCAGATCACACTGTGGGACGATTAGAAAACAAAATCGGTATTTCAAATTGATTCGGAAAACAAAGGAGAATAGAACAGATTTCAGGAATGTAGCACGCTGACAAAGCTACTGCGTCACTCTTTTTCAAATAGCGGTGAATTTTGGAAGGCAAGGATGATAACATACATACAGCCAAAGCATTCGGATACAGACTTTCCTAAAATCAGAAGCGACCTTGCCAGCCATCTGGGCAAGTACATTCTACATCCATATCCATAGCAATAAAAATAAAAAAGTCAGGATTGCGAAGCTATGTTCAATGCTGATGATAATGCGAGTTAAATTATAGACCTCATTGCCACGTCTTCAGACCTGCGTGATGAATCATTGCGGTCAGATCCCAAATCATACTGCATCGAATTTATCTTCTTACGTAAGGTCTGACGTTTTTGAGGGGCATGAGCATAATGCCTCCTGTCGACATGTCGTAGTCATCAACACTGTCGATAGTAGTTTCAGACCGCCCGTGCGCCCGCGAAACAGCCTTCCTCGCTCCCGAATCCGACTCGTCAGACAGCAACGCGGGATCATAGCTCCGAAATTTCCGGATGTTCAAGAGCAAGCGCTGACTCATTATACTTACCATCGAGATTGCCAAGCAAACAGGAAGCTCAATGTAGTTTTCCTGATTGCACGAAACCCGGGTTAATGGGAAGCATAGGAAGACAAGGGCTGGCAAGACAGCACGTACCCCTCCCACTGCCCATATGAGCTGGCTCGCGAGGAAAGTCATGAAAACCCTGGAATAAACAGCGATCAGCTATGATAGGAAAGGAGAAAGCAACCAAGAAAGGATCTTACATAAAGAAATACATCATTGAATCCCTTACGAGGAAGATGGTGATACGGTTCATCGAACCTTTTTCCCCGTGCGTCACCATGGTTTCAATCCCTTTGTATAAAGCGAGCCCGAATAGAAGTGCCTCGTGCAGAAGCAGCGGGATCCATAATTCCCGGAAGTAACTGGACAAGGCGATAGGCACACACATATGCATGTCCTGTCCGCTCCCGAAATTGTCGAAGGAGGCTACACGAGAAAGGGGATATATGAGATACGCGACTATCAGCGTAGAAAAAAGAGAAATCACCATGCTCATGCAGCATGACTTTAATGCTGAGAGTAAGCATTGCGATAAAAGTTGTCGAAAAGGAGGTGACCAGAAGGATCAAAATCTTCCGATTTTTGTTATACAATGCATAAATGCGAAGCTGCAAGGTCACTGAGAAACCTAATAAGCTGTATTCTGGGTTATAATCGGCCTTGGGTAAGACGTACACTCCGCGAGATTTCCTATAAACGTCCCTGCTAACCATTGGAATCTAATCCAAGAAATACCTGAAATAGTGTTCATCGATAAGCGTCGCGTTTCTGACGACAGTAGGTCTGCTGCACGAACATCTAAGGGAAAATGAAAGATCAGTAACGGAAACTTTATGAGCTCCGAGAATGGGATAATAACGAACAACTGAAGAAACAAGAAATGGAAATATGAGTGACCGGGATATCGTGGAGGAAATCAAACGCACTTCGGGCGATGCCTCGGGAAGGAACAGAACTTCAAGTAAAAGATGTATGCGTTTAGACATCCCCATTATTATTGGTCTGTTCAAATGGGCTCACCGATATTGATGAATCTGCAAAAAGTTGGCTTAGAGCTTAGTCAAGAGAATATTTCGACGCGCTCACATAACAGAGAAGAGTGTGAAATATCGGACCTATAATCAGATTCGCGATAGGCACCGATAACCGACAGCACCAGAGCATTGATTTTTAACTGACCGTGAAGAAGAGGACTTTCCCAGCACCAAGGGTAGCATTCTTAGAAACAGCGGAAGTCAATGATTACATGTCCTCTAGGCTCAGGCTTGTACTCACCCACATCAACGAAATCTCGTCATTGAAGGTTAGAACTGTGGGATTCAGAATCAGAAGATATTCAAACTCGGAGACAGCATAATGCAACACACTGAAGTCGTAAGAGAGGAACGCCAGGGCTGATACTTAGGATACCGATGGCATATCAGTGCGCATTCTTCAATCGTGAAATCAACAGCTCACAATTGGAGAGTTTCGTCCATTGTATGATTCTGAATGCTTGCGCTAACGTAGCCACTTCTTCGCATAGCGAATTCCCGGCGCATTCGCTTGCCATGTATCACCGCGGTAAAAAAAAAAAAAAAGGAGTGACTTGTAGGTGTGTGCTGACTAGCCAAGAAAGAAAGAAGAAAGAAAGAAAGAAAGGATGGCTCCTAGGGGAGACTGGTTCTGGCGACCGTAGCTATATAGGAGACGAGCTGCGAAGAACCGGCTCGAAGTTTCTTACCTATTTTACTGACGCATCAAATTCGGAAGCTGAAGATCACAAACTTCTTAGGGACGTTCGGAGAACGAGACAGGCGGAGCAAAGGATAGTCAAGCGGGTCATTTTCCGCGCGGTACCGTCCAAGCTTTCGGAGGACATTCCAGACTTACAATGTACAACGCATCAGAACAGATGATAAACCACGTTTAGCGCACGACGTGACGAGTACAAGTGCTGTATTCAGTTACGGATCGGCTTGTTCTCGGGGAGCACTTTCGGTCTGCTAGTAGGCTCCTGAACCAAAGAAGCCTTGGATATCCGATGTGATCGATGTCAATTCGAAGGAACCAGCGTAGTCTTGTATTGCGAGTATCTTCAGACAACATGGAGCACCGTGTGCCAATTGCAAGTCCATTATACACAGTAGAATCAGCGCCCAAACGTAAGTGCTCATCTGGGCCGACTTGACGCTTTAAAGCCGCTGCGCACTCTCTTGATACGTGCCATCATCTCCGCGCTAGTGCTCTTGTGCACGACACTCAGAACGGAGATCGCCTTGATGACCCTTGGGCCTTGAGGTCTCTGAGAACAGCTTGCCGCCGCCGAAAATCCAATCGGTTCGTCTTCTTGAGGTAGGTGAAAAGGAGATATCCTTCTCTCGTAGAAAAGAAACAAAAGATTTAAAGAATTCGGAGCACATTTTGCGAATTGATGGTCCGCATGACGATGAAACCAGAGTTGTATCACGTCAGCAAAGTCGGCATAAAATTTTGAGCTCCGACACAACCCGTGTACTCCCCAATCTCAATCTCTTTGCAACTGGAAAAACGGCGAATACAGCTCTTTTCTGCACTCCTATGTCAAACCCCGCTATCTCCGCGGATTTGTTTATGTCGGAAATGGTGGTTTGGAAAGGTGATATCAAGCTCTACATCTTCGCTACTCTTGGGCTCCATTACGTCGCCAGTCGACTTCTGCAATTTAAGCCCCTTCATGAGAAGACTCGATAGCAGACCTAGCGCAGCGACCCCAGTCATCACCTGCCATAGAACACGAAGGCTCTCTGCGAAAGCGATTTGTACCGCTGTTTTGAGTGGTTCGTCGAGTTGTGGGATAATTGGGATGATAGAAAATGCCACAGAAGTTCCGCGGGGAAACTGCGCAATGAAATCAGCTGGGAGGCGCTTCTTCAGCTCATTCTGCAATACTGTGCCGCCGGCCGAAACTCCCCAGCTCTGTTTCGAGAAGGTTAGCATGGCCTTAGAGGTCTAAAATATTAATGAAAAGAAGTATGGCATGCACATACCTGAGCGAAGAAGCGCGTGAACATGAAAAATGCGAGGGCGTTTGCATTGAGAGAAAGTGAAATCGGGGCAAGGATAGGGAAGAAGGTGCACGTCAAGAGAATCCCGATACCTAAGGAGCTGATTACTTGGAAACCGACTGACGCAGAGAGCACACTATCCGCATGCAGGGTGCTGAATAGTCCCGCTGCGACTACCAGACAGGCCCATGCAAGCCATAGTTGCGGGCGATATTTTCCCAACTTGGCGACGCTGATTCCTGATATTATTCCGAAAGGCATCGTCGTCAGTGCCGTTGTAAGTACCAGAACACCAGATCTAGTTGGCGAGGCATCTTTGCATGCCTGGAAATACACGGGAAGGTAGTCTATAATCAACTGTGAGAGTCGAGCAACCCCAGACCGTGACTAGAACTTACAGAAGAGGCTTATCATATAGAAATTCGTGAAGAATCCCTGCAAATATCCACTGACAGCTTCAGTCGAAGACATAATCTTGAATGGTACCTTCGAAGGCCGAGATGTGTGTAAGTACTTAGTATCATTTAACAAGTTATGCGGAGTTCTCACCAAAGGCAGGTCAGGAAATTTCGCGTCATAAGCCACGAACGCTACGAGACCGAATAATCCTAGAATCAAAGGCACTAGGACTTGAGCTGAGTTCCACGGGAACTTAATTCCGCCCCAAGTCAGAGCAATTACAACGGCAGTTGTACTCGCCACTACGATCAAATTTCCACTGACACAAAGTTGAATTAAAACCGGGTTTTTTAAAAATCAATGGCTGCACTTACATCCAGTCAAGACTAAAGAGCTTATCTTTGAAGGAGCCTCGCGGAGCTTCTATACTGACGAAAATTGCAGTGATAATGGCGGAAACAGCACAGAAAGGAAGATTCATGTCTACCGCATGGATATTAGGCTCGTCTCCGCTCCGAACAAGAGAAATCACGCACAGAAAAACCATCGCCATTGACCATGCTGCGCAAGGGCTCCAGCAATGATAGTAGCGATTCCAGATGACATTGCGTATGCCCTTTAAACAATTATAATTGCTTTTGAACAAAACAAACGTGACTGAGACGTACAGAGCTAGCAGCGCATTGTAAGTACCGCGCTCGTGCAGAGGGACGAGATCGGAAATTATTATCTGGGAAAGGGATGAAATACCCCCTGCTCCAATGCCTTGGACAGCTAGTTGGATGTTAGTCGAGTATAAGAAACATAGATGATTTAATCTTACTTCGTCCAGCGATGAGGAAGTTCATGCTTGTGGACGCTCCACAAAGCGCACTACCCAACGCGAAAAGAAAAAGCTGAAGCAGCATGCTCAGCCTGCGTCCAAAGACCTTTTTTTCTCGTTAATTCTTGGCCTTTTTTTTAAGAGAAAAAAAGAAATAAAATGAAAGGGACAGAACGTACTTGCGCAAGTCCGCCACTGAGTGGCAAGAATGCCGCCGCAGACAGCGCATACGCCGAACCGACCCATTCGAACTGCTCGCCATGAAGTTCTCTCACGATGACTGGTAGTGCAGTAGTTATGCCAGTCTAGTATCGAAAAATAATAGTGAATATACAAAAATGAAAGCAGAAATAGTAATAAGGGATACCAAGTCCATGGCCATGACGAATGACGAAAGCATGATGGACACCATACACATCCAGAACCAGAATCCTCGCTCATTCACTTTTGGAGCAGAGAGCTGCGAGACCGTGACGAGGGCGGGATAGGAGTCTTTGGGGTCGCCAGGTGCTTGAGATGGGGCATAACGCTCAGTCGGCTGAAACTGGGTCTCATAGCTTGGGTTCATAGTTGTCGAAAAGGGAGCACAGGGCTAAGTTTTCTTTCGGGAGGTCTTCCGATTCAAAATAAATACTCACGCACGAGCAGTGATATTTAGTTCTCAAATCAGTGGCAAATGATGAGTTCCGTGCTCGTCTCAAGGCAGTTTCGCATTTGTTCTTGAGAAATGTGGTCTTCCATTTGGCAACCGTTCGCAATCTCGATTCTTGGTGTGGACGTCCGAGATGCCCTTCCCTCTCCTTAAGTTTGAGATCTCCGTAAAACGCGTCAGAGTATCCCATAGCCTGCTCGCCCTGACGGACCTCGACCCATATTTACTGGCCGCGTTTGGCCGTGTAAAATATCTGGAATTAGAGCTGCTTATGTCTGATTTCAACCGCATCCGGGATGTTTTTATAAACCGGATCACCGTACTATCTATCAAGTTACCGTTCGATAAGCCTTTCGACCGAAATCATGTAAAAATGATTACCTTTTACCTTCATGCGAGACTTTATGATCGTTGAGATTCTTGGGAAGTCGTCTGCCGTCACCGGAACTCCAACTGGTTCGTCTTGTAGGCGAAAAGACGATATTCTTCCGTCGTAAAAGAGCAAACGATCCAAAGAATCCGGGGCACGTTCTACGAAGTGAGATGTGCGGGGAGGCGTCCGGGGATGCACGGTGATGAAACTAAAGGTGAAAAGGAGCAATAGAAACCAGTACGCTAAATTATGGCGTGGAAAACTACTCCGAACGCGAATCAGCAAACATCACTGCCTTGTTGCGATCCACCGCTATCCTCCTCTTCAGCGTCCTCCGGGACGCGGAGTGTTTGTAATACCGCTTTCTGGTCTCAGGGAGTTGTCGTCGACTCGCACTCTCATATATATAGACTACTGTTAGCCAAATTCTGGTCCCATATGCTTTGGAGACCCTATTGGGAATCTAGTCTTCATGTTTCTGGAATCAGGCGGCAACTGATCAAGCGGCGATTCAACTACTGAGAGGGATCGCATAGCCACATCCAAGTACTTCTTCAGCCACGAGTCGCGACTCGACTTCCACGCGCTTGTGGCAACATTAATGGACTCGCGTACATGTACACCTACACCTCTAACTTACCAAGCAGGGCCAGGTTGTCGTCACGCGAGGCCTTCCTACTCACCAGTGAAATTCCACGGCGCAAACGAAATAAACACGGCCCATTTATGCCTATTATTTATCAGCCCAGAACATGCATTCTTAGGCGAGTCTTTCGACGGCTTGTTTCTGCGAACTCGACCTCCATCGTGCATACATTTGGTCCCTTTTACCAAGGCAATTTCTACGCACTTCCAAAGATCACTTGGACGCAATACATTTTTATGATGAAGAGGATCGAAGTAAGTCCCTCGACATAACTATTCCAATTCATCAGGACGACGAAAACACTAGGCAGATTTTACTTCCATCTCTACGGCGATAGAAAAACTGCAAGTATAGGCACATGACAGATGACAATGCGAGTAAAAATATCAGCCTCGTTGCCGAATGCTCAAACCTGCCCAGTGAATCAATGCGGTCAGTTTTCAAATCATTTTAGACCGAAAGGACGTTCTTACATAAGGGCTGACGTTCTTGAGCGGCATGAGCATGATGCTCCCCGTAGGCATGTTATAGTCATCAGTACTGTCGATAGTAGTTCTGGAAGGCGCCTGTGCCTGTGCATGTGCCTGTAATCCCGTCTTCCTCACACCCGAACTCGCGCCCGACCCGTCAGACAGCAACGCCGGATCGTAGTCCCTAAAATGCTTCCGGATGTTCAAGAGAAGTTATGCTTTCCATCGATAATGTCCAGCAGACGGGAATCTCGATATAGCTTGCCTGATTGCACAGATATCCGATTAATGGAAAGTAGTTTTGAAATATCACAAGGAAAAGGAGGCAGTACGTACGCCTCCGAGTGCCCAAATAAGCTGGCTCGCAAGATAGGTTATGAATACACTGGATTGAACAGAGATGAGTCGTAATAAGGAGAATTAACGAAGGAAGAATCCTACATGAAGAAATACATAACTGAATCCCTCACAAGAAAGATGGTGATTCGGTTCATCGAACCTCTTACCCCGTGAGTCCTCATGCTTTCAATCGCGTTGTACAAAGCAAGTCCAAGCAGCAGTGCCTCGTGCACGAGCAGTGGGATCCATAGCTCCTTGAAGGAAGTTGGCAAGCTGATGGATACACACATGTGCATGTCCTGTCCGCTCCCAAAATTGTCGAAGGAGGCTACACGAGGAAGGGGATATATGAGATGCACGACTATCAGCGTTGAAAAGAGAAATCACCATGCTCTTGCAGCATAGCTTTAATGCTAAGAGTAAGCGTCGAGATAAAAGTTGTCGAAAAGAAGGTGATCAGGAGGATCGTAATCTTCCGATTTTTGTTATATAATGCATAAATACGAAGCTGCAAGGTCACTAAAATTCTCAATTAGCTATTTCTGAGTTATAATCCGGTTTGGGCAAGACGTACACTCCGTGAGATTCGCCAAAATTATCCCTGCTAACCACTGAAATTTAATCCAAGAATTACCTAAAAGAAATGCCATCAATTAGTGCCGAGCTTCTGATTTAATTTCTTTAAACGACTGCTGCACGAACATCTGCGCAAAATAGTCACCTGTGACCCTACACCCACCCTATCTACTGTCACAAAAGCGGCAACGACCCACGTACAGCAACGACTCACCTTGCACATAGACCAATCAAAACAGCACAGTTTCTCAAATAATTTGGCACGTACTCTTATATACATAGTGGCAGACTACATACACATTTTCAAGCCAAATGGCTTCGTGTATGTTTTAAAAAGGTCGAAATACATCAAGACTGTGGTACTTTTTCTCAAATTGGAAACTGCATCTGAGGATTGATCGGAAAGACTTGTCCCGGACTCAACGAAGAGTTCATATTTTTCTCTGAAACTTTACATGGCACACTATGATGTACTTCTACTCTCAAATATAAAAATTTGGTAGCTTATAGACATCTTTTGAGCTCTTGGCTGTGTCTTCATCGAAGCTCAATTGAGGATTTCTCTTATCTTCACAGAGAACTGAGTTACAAGCACAGAACATGACTGTGTGGGACTTGCATCTTTAAACTTTACACATGATTTCATGGTATATTATACATGCTCTGTGAATTTTATCGTATTTTTAATTGACATTCCCAGCCCAACAACCTGCATATATGCAGCCACCAATGTTTGTGTCAACCTTGTTAAGCTAGTTTTACTGGGGGCCTTTGACAAATCCGATTTCAGCCAAATCTTACATTCATATTCAGAAACATCTCAAGACTTGTTGTGCAAAATTTTAGAACATTGGAGGAACCCGTTGCTGAGATATGAAGCCATCTCTGTTCAATGCCCTTGAAAGCAGGGTAAAAAAACAGCTCTGACAAATAATGACAAACAGAGTCATCTTAGCCTCCATAAATATTGTTTGTTCTATCATTTTCAGTCACAATTTTCAGATTTATTTTTGCAGATATGGGATGCCTGTCCATTATCCTTTATATCTATCTTTGAAAAATCTGAAATCTGAATTGCTTTTGTGTTTAAATCCTCTAACAAAGCCGGGGCAGGGTGAGTTGTTGCCGGATATTTGCCGGTTTCTGACTCGCCACAGAAATAAATTTCTTTTGCACGAAGCACATCTTATAAAATCACGAAAATTATATATTCAAAGAGCCAAGACAATTCTCAGTACAATGGTACAGCAATGAAGCATTTCTGTCAAATATTCACTGAGATATAAAGCTGAAAGCACAGGATGGGTCGTTGCCGCATTTTAGACAGTAGTTAGAGGCGTGTGACCCCCCTGTACAGCCCTCTAGTTAGCTGTCTTAACGGCTTGAATGCTCATACTGGCATTAATACTGGCAGTATGTGCTCGGGGACTTAACTCTGCTGACGTTGCCTAAGGGGCCCGGCGGAGACCGGCTACTCGTCATCGCCGATGGCCGCGCCACCTCGCGCGGATCGCCGGCGACGTCCGCGCCGGTGATCCACGCGACTTCTCGTGCCATCAACACTTGCCGCCGGCTCCCACCGCCACGCGCGACACCGACACAGTCGTGCTCGTCGTGCCGCACGATGAGCACGACTACCTCACTCAATTCTTCACCGTTTCATTTCGTTTTTTTTGCACTGTATGTAGATTTTAGAGTAGACCTCAAACTGATAAATATATTTTTATTTGCACTACATGAATTCATTGTTAGTCTCTTAAACAGAAGTCACCATGGCGGGCACATAGCGAGCACTGAATTCACAACAGCCGACTGGTCGAGCAGAGGTTCATTGAAGACGACATTCAAGCAAGTATATCATTAATGGTGCATGATTTAACGTAAGGGAAAAAAAAACACGGGGGCAAAAGAAAGTGCTACGTGTCATCCCCTTCATCCTCATCCTCCTCAGATGCCTCCTCATCCATCTCCAGTGTTTGCGCCGTGTCCCTTCTAGTATATGAGCCCCTCGGCTTTCCTGCATCACTGCGCGTCTTGCGTGGCTTCGGCGGCTTTCCACCTCTGATCCTTAGCTCTTCTTCCGTAAGACTTCTCCAAGAGATCCGGTTATCGGAAAATGCGTCGGTGATGGCTTGGAGTTTAGTAGCGGAGAGGCCGTCGATAGGGCCGATAGGCTGGACTGGCCAGCCAACGAGCTCAATCCCGTACTTCTGGATGACGCCGGATTCGTAGTTCAGCCAAGACATCTCTGCCTTTGCATTTCTAGTCGCTTGACCTGTTGTTACAGTCAGTACAAGCTAGACTAGCTAGGAACAAATACTCACGAATGGAAAAGCGCATCCTGCTTCGAATGGACTGCTTCAGGAGAACTCTACGTTCATTCTCCTTCTTCGCAACACCTGCGAGACCGGACACGGAGTACGACTCGAAGCGCGAGACGAAATCGTCCGGGTCAAGGCCCAAGCAAACCTCGACAAACTTCTTTGAGACGGGATCGAGGGAGAAGTTTGGGACTATTGTCTGGCCAGAGCTTCGCCTGACAGTCACACGCATGTTCGAGACGTCAGAACGTGAGGCGAGTTCGTCAAGCTAAAGACTTTGTCAAATAATGTATCATAAAAGACATTAAAAACACGTACCTCAGTGTCAACCCGCTCCAAAGTCATGTGTGCATCTTTCGCCTGCGCTTTGAACTGGCTTCGGCTTCCCTTATTCTTTGTCTGGCGGTACTGGAGGATGGTGGCCTTCATGCTCTCGATTTCGTCATGATTCCGTCTGTCCCTAGAGAATGCATCCCAGTCTACTGCCCGAGCATGCGCTTGAAGATCAGCAAGACGCTTTCTGTCTCCCTCCGGGAGATCTGCTTGTCATCAGGTTGCCATGCTCATGAAGGAAAAGAATAAAGTAACATACCCGGATTTATCTCCAAGCTCTTGATATGGATGAACGCATTATACCCGTTTGGAGCCCGCTGGAAACCATACCTCGACAAGCGTTGTAGACGTCTTCGCGCAGCAGGCTTCTTCATCCCTAACTCCACAAGCTCGTCGATATATCTTTCGCCTAGTTCCCAATACCTCTCGCATACTCTTTGAATCTTCGAGGTCTTCTCCGCGCTCCTTTTTGCGGCCTCGTATCTCTGCTGAGCACTGAGGTTGTTGACCCGCCGACGTCTGCGTTCCTTCACAAGGCGCTGTGTTGCGCGGTCTACGTAGACCTTCATGTTGTACTTCATGACGAGATCACGGAATCGCAAGCATTGAATGGAAATGAAACGAGCAGGCAGGCAGACAGACAGACAGACAGACAGACAGGCAGGCAGACAGACAGACAGACAATGGCGGTTACGAAGAGAAAAAGTTGAACACTGACACGTTCAATTTTTTTTTCGCTTATTTGCTGCTCCCACGGCGACGATGAGGTAAATCGCCAATAATTTTTTTTTCTTTCTCCCTGTAGCAAACATGATAGTCACAAACGATTGAAAGCTATGGAAATTGAAAAAGACTATGAATCACAGTCACACAAAGAGTAGTATCATTTTTAAAAAAAACGCAGCTATGCCAGAAAGTCCATCATCAAAATGCCAACTAAGTGTTATGACACGTATTTTAATTTTCCCTTACCTTGTCTTGAACTTGCGGCCTCTCAGTATTTAGAGTCACATGATTGCCTAGAGCGTTCTACACTGACGTCATCATGACATCATAGTCTAGACCATGACATCATAGTGACATCATCGACGGTGACATCATCTATGACATCATTAGCTCCACTCGCTCCACTAATGTAACTATATTAGGTAGTGTACTGCTTGGTCTGTGCGCACTAGGTTTTAGTATATAAAGAGGCAATAAACATCTGGGAGGCTCAATCGAGTTCTCTTAGAATCTCCACCACAAAGTGTGATCCCTTTCTAAGTCAGCTCAGCATTCTCTCTCTTGTCGTCTTGTGCTTTGGAGTTTGCGCCTCAGCCTTTTGGTTTGTGGTGTGCTCTAACAGTAGAACTCGATTCTATCCTCGTTGCGCATTCTCCAAACATCTCTCTCATCTCTAAACTCGCCCTCATCTCTATTACTCTTGCCTTGTCGTCGCGACACGTTGCGGCGGCCTGTTTTCACCACTTCACAATTTCACCTCACACTCGACGTGTGCGTTCAGAGAGGTACAACCTTCGACCTCGAGGACATCACCTTCGCCCTGAACAGCACTTTCGACACACCCATCGACTTTCTCTCTTCTACCTTCAACGCCACCACTATCAAGAACTCCCTCACCTTCGGTTCCCGCTACCTCGTCCTTACCGTCGTTGATCCCTTGATCAACACTCGGCTTTTTGATAGGAAACCCCCCATACTCCCACATACGCGGAAATCAGAGTGTCTGGTTCCACTACCGACTCGCCGCGTATTCACTTTCAGTTCCGTTCTTTATTAAACCATCCTTCGCACTCTTGGTGAACTGTTGGTAGCGCAGGCTTAAGCTAAGCTACTGAGGACAATCCCTCCACGAGTAGTAAGGGACAGGCGAACACCACGTCGTAGCCCTCTCGTGCAACTGCTGAAGTGTGTGTTGCGGTGCCGTAGTCAGTAGAATTATCTACCGAAACATATTTCGTTGATAGTTAGTCACCGCGATGGATCAACCACCACCTTTTGTCGACATAGAGGGGCAGCAGGCGCAGCAGCCACCACCCCCAACCACCCAGGACTTGCTGCACCTCATCGGCATGTTGACGCACCAGGTGCAGGCCTTGGGAGGAAACGTTGCACATCTCACCCAAACTGTAACCAACCTGGCTGCAGCCCCTCATCCGCCACCCGTAATCATGCCAGCACCAGCGGCGGCGGCTCCCTCACCCAAAATGCCAAAGGTGGCTCCACCGTCGTACTTTGAAGGAAATCAGGAGGAATCTGAGGGGTGGTTGTTAGAAGTTCGGATCTACCAGGAGACACATGCGGCTGAATTCCCAGATGTGGGATCGCGTGTCAAATTTGCGTTGTCATACATGCGAGGAGAGATGGTGCAGGAGTGGAAGAGGATACACGCGCAGAGCGTCTATTACACATACGAGGAGTTTGTGACGGACTTCAAGGAGCGATTTGGTGATCCCAACCCGGTTGCCACAGCCATCTCCAAGCTGGACAACATGCATCAAGGGAAGGACACCATGGACGCATTCGTGGTAAAGTTTCAGGATGTCGCTTCGCGCACGGGTTACAATGACGCTGCTTTGATTGAAGTCTTCAAAAAGAAAATTAATGGTCAGCTACTTGCGCGTATGTACGCACTACCGACGATGCCAACCACTCTTTCACGTCACCACGGCATCAATGGATGGTACGAATGGGCACAGCGACTCGACCGACAGTGGAGGGAGGGCGAAGCCTATCGTCGTGGTGCAACGGAGCAAAAGCGGGTAGCTCCAACACAGCAGACGAATGCAGGGAAGGCGACGCAGACACAGAATCAGCCAAGGACGTATCAGCAACCACAGGTGCAGGTACAACCAAATTATGGAAATTATGGACAGGGTAGGGCTCAGCCGGGTGCGTCTGGGACGTCGACTACGGGAGCGCCAAAAGACCCTAATGCTATGGATGTGGATCGGACGGGCCGGAGGCCACCAGTGAAGTGTTTCAAGTGCGGTCGTCTTGGACACTATGCGAGGGACTGCAAGGTTGGCCTCGATGTCAGGGCGATGACTTACGACCAGATGTGCGATTATTTTGCTCAGGAGGCTGCTGCGCAGAAGGATAAGGAGGCTCTGGAGGCGAAAGCTAAGGAGCAGGGTTTTCCAAGCGAGTCCAAGTGAACAATCTCCCGCTTGTGACTCAGAATCGATTTTCTTCTCTTGATGATGATGTAATATTAGATTGTAAAGGTTCAGGGGGGTCTCTGACTGGTTCAGAGCTCGGCGCCAAAAGGGCGTGCTTAATTCCCCATTCCAATATATATTCTGGTCCAGATTCATCGTCAGGAAAGGAAGAAAAAGGAGATAAGAAGTTCATTCGATCAACCAACAATCGCCATGTCGCGATACGTATCACACTGCAGACTAGTGACACCAATGAAAGGTTGGACGTAGAAGCATTGTTAGACAGTGGCGCTACTGGCCTCTTCATCGATACCGAATTTGTTAAAGCAAATCGCCTGAAAACACGTAAACTTACACGGAGTATACCGGTTTACAATGTTGATGGCACCAAGAATCAGGGAGGATCGATAGAAGAGGAGGTAGATCTGATTGTGCAGTTTAGCGAACATCGAGAGAAGGCAACTTTTGAAGTTTGTAACCTGGGAAAGACAACCGTAATTCTTGGTCACCCATGGTTAAAGAGACATAACCCGGAAATTGACTGGAACTCTGGGGAAGTCAAGTTAACTCGATGTCCAAAAACTTGCCATTCGATGCAGAGGCGTGAGAAGCGAGAGGAAGAGGCAAAGATACGGAGGTTGAAGCCTATGCCTGAGTTGATAGCAGACGAGGAAGATGAGGATGACGAGTTGGACAGGAGGATTGTGGAAGAAATGTTTTGGCTTCGCTACATTGATGAGAAAGATGGATCTGGTCCTGACCCCAAACCTCTAAACTGGAAGAAAGCGGAACCACCTGTCTGGAAGGACTTGGTGCCAGAAAGGTTTCACGAGTTCTTAGACGTGTTTGATCAAAAGACGTCAGAACGGCTTCCGACCAGAAAACCATGGGATCATGAGATAAACCTGAAACCTGATTTTGTTCCCAAGAAGTCGAAGGTTTATCCATTATCTCAGGACGAAGATGAAGAGGTGGGACGCTTCATTCAGGAACAAGAAGCCAAGGGGTATATCCGGCCCTCTAAATCGCCAATGACATCGCCTATTTTCTTTATCAACAAGAAGGATGGGAAGCGCAGAATGATTACAGACCACCGGTACCTAAATTCAGGAACTGTCAAAAATGCGTACCCGCTTCCCTTGATCTCAGAAATTATTGATAAGCTTAAAGGGGCCAAGTACTTCTCTAAGATGGATTTGCGATGGGGTTATCACAATGTTCGAATCAAGGAAGGAGACGAGTGGAAGGCAGCCTTTGCAACGAGTAGGGGAGCGTATGAACCATTAGTCATGACCTTTGGATTGTGCAATGCACCAAGCACGTTCCAAAATATGATGAACGATATCTTCAATGATCTCATGATCGAGGGAGTTGTTGTGATCTACATCGACGATATATTGGTTTTTACAAAGACCATGGAGGAGAATGATCGCATTGTCAAAGAGATCTTAAAACGACTTCGCGAAAATGATCTATTTCTAAAACCCGAAAAGTGTGTGTTTGGAGTTGAGGAAGTGGAATTTTTGGGGATGATAATCAGAAACGGCGAGGTCAGTATGATGAAGGAGAAGGTGGAAGCAGTAAAAGACTGGCCAGTTCCCAAGAAAGTCAGAGACGTCGAATCGTTCTTAGGTTTTGCAAATTTCTATCGTCGTTTCGTCAAAGACTTTGCAAAAATCACCAGGCCTTTGAATGATTTAAAAAAGAAAGAAAACTCTTGGGAATGGGGAGAAAGAGAACAAAAGGCATTTGACGAGTTGAAGACACGTTTCTGTGAACAACCAGTTCTTGTTATCCCTGATCCACGAAATGAATTACGTGTTGAATCGGATGCATCAGACTTTGCGACAGGAGCAGTACTCTCCATGAAATGTGACGATGGATTATGGAGACCATGCGCATATTTGTCCAAGTCGCTCAGTGATGTGGAAAGGAACTATGACGTCCATGACAAAGAGCTATTGGGCATTATGCGAGCGCTTGAAGCATGGCGCCACCATTTGGAAGGCTCAACCCATAAATTTGAAATATGGACTGATCACAAGAATTTGGAATACTTCATGAAGGCGAAAAATCTTAATCGTCGACAAGCTCGTTGGTCCCTCTACCTGTCTCGTTTTGATTTTGTAATTCTTCATAAACCTGGCAAAACAATGGAAAAAACTGATTCCCTCTCGAGACGTTCGGACCTTAAAGAGGGGGTGGAGAATGACAATAAAAACGTAGTTTTGTTGAAACCAGAATTTTTCAAAATCAAAGCGACTCAACAGGGTCATGTCTTGTTAGATGGAGAAGAGAAAGAGTTGTTGACGAAGATTAGGAAGGCAAAGGATTGGGACGAGGCGGTGGTGAAGGCGGCAGATGAATTGCGGAAGTCAGGGACAAAGAGGTTGAGAGGCGAAGAATGGGAAGAGGAGCAAGGCTTAATCCTATATCGAGGAAAGGTGTATGTCCCAAAGGATGGTCAGATCAGGAGAGAAATTGTCAAACTACATCACGATTCGGCAGTAGCAGGACATCCAGGAAATTGGAAAACTTTGGAATTGATCGCGCGAAACTATTGGTGGCCAGGGATGACAAAGTTTGTACAAGCTTATGTCAAAGGCTGTGATACTTGTGCGCGTTGTACCAGTGTACCACTGGCTACCTTCCGATATCGTCGCGGAACGGGTACAGGACCGCGGTTGAGCATAGAGACGGATTGAGGATTGAGGACGAGTACGGACGCGGATAGAGGATCGAGCGCGATCGCGGACGCGGACGAAGGACCGAGGATCGACGCGTATGACACAGGGATGATGAGTCGAGTCGCGGAGACATCGCGGGGCACTCTTTGTTCAGTTACCTTACTGGGATCGCGCACGGACCGTAGACAGAAACGGGATTCGGTATTTAGTCGAGATAGAGGCATCTTTGTAGGGGGTCTTCCCCTTCGCGATCACGACACTGAATAGGATTGACACACACTTCTCATCTTCTCTCTTCTCGACCTCCCGTTCGCTCTTCTTGACTTCGCGATCGACACTTGATCCGTTTCTCGACACCGTCTTCAGTTCTGAACCTTACTCGACACCGTCGTCCATCCCGAACGGTCCGCGACCACGACACCACTGGGTCGCCGTCTCGAAAGCATCGATAGAGAGGGAGCGAGTCAGCGTCGCGTCGTCCCAGTGTTGAGTCCCCCTGTCGGCTTTTCTCTCTTCTTGATCAAGGCACCGTAGATTCCCCGAACCCTGTGGGCTGTCTTCGACCGTCTGCGCTACTTGCCCGAAAGGGTCTCGTAAAGCGTCATAAATCTTTACCAGAGAAGCCTGCTGGGAAATTGATGCCTAATCCTACTCCTACTGCACCTTGGGAAGATATTTCAGTGGATTTTGTGACAGGACTGCCAGAAGCACAAGGGTTTAATGCCCTACTGGTAGTATGTGATCGCTTCTCGAAACAAATCCATGTGATTAACACCAGAGAGGAGACCTCGGCGTTAGGACTGGCAGCATTGTATAGGGATCATGTGTGGAAATTGCATGGGTTACCGCTAACAGTAATCTCGGATCGGGGTCCACAATTTGCATCAGCATTCATGAAAGAATTGAATAGCATTTTGGGGATCAAGACCAAGCTGTCCACAGCATATCATCCACAAACAGATGGACAAACAGAACGGATGAATCAAGAGATCGAGCAGTATTTGAGGATGTTTGTTGATCATCGCCAAGAAAATTGGCCATCCTGGACTGCTATGGCAGAATTTGCATACAACAACAAAGTACAGACAGCCACAAAGATCTCCCCGTTCTTCTCTGTTTATGGAAGAAATCCACGCATGGGTTTTGAAGTGCGAAGGGATGCTAAAGTAGAAGCGGCAGATGACTTTGCAAATCGGATGAAAGGAATACATGAGGAAGCAAAGTCAGCATTGGAAAAGGCAAAAGAGGAAATGCGGAAGTACGCGGACCAAAGGCGAGGAGATGCTCCAAAATACAAAGTAGGAGATAAGGTCTGGTTAGACACCACAAACCTCAAAATAAACCGACCTTCTAGGAAACTCGCTGAGAAAAGAATTGGTCCATACCCCATAACGCGTATCATTTCTCCAAATGCTGTACAACTTCGTCTCCCAAACACTATAAAAATACATCCTGTTGTAAATGTCTCGCGCATTCACCTGCACACCGCTGCCAGTATCCCTGGACAAAGAGCTGCTCCACCTCCACCCATAGAAGTAGGAGAAGAGAAGGATTATGAAGTAGAGGAAATTTTGGATGCTAGACGACGCAGAAACAAGTTGGAATTCCTAGTCAAATGGAAAGGGTACACGGATGAAAACAATACTTGGGAACCAGAGGAAAACTGCAAAGGGTCACAAAAACTTATAAAAGAATTCTATAAACGATACCCAGCAGCGCCACGGTCCATCAGCCTAGCTGATTTCCAAGCCTTGAATTTCCGCCCTTATGAGAATTTCACATCCACTCCAACCAACTTTGTCAATCGTCTGGAAGCCGATCCTTAAAGAGGGGGTGATGTTATGACACGTATTTTAATTTTCCCTTACCTTGTCTTGAACTTGCGGCCTCTCAGTATTTAGAGTCACATGATTGCCTAGAGCGTTCTACACTGACGTCATCATGACATCATAGTCTAGACCATGACATCATAGTGACATCATCGACGGTGACATCATCTATGACATCATTAGCTCCACTCGCTCCACTAATGTAACTATATTAGGTAGTGTACTGCTTGGTCTGTGCGCACTAGGTTTTAGTATATAAAGAGGCAATAAACATCTGGGAGGCTCAATCGAGTTCTCTTAGAATCTCCACCACAAAGTGTGATCCCTTTCTAAGTCAGCTCAGCATTCTCTCTCTTGTCGTCTTGTGCTTTGGAGTTTGCGCCTCAGCCTTTTGGTTTGTGGTGTGCTCTAACACTAAGAAGCCTGCTGGGTACGTCTCGTCAGCGCGCATTTTGCTGTCGGCGCAAATTAGGAGCTGCTTTATGGGATGGTGTAAGCGCATACTTGAGGTGATTGTAAAAGGAGATAATTAAATGCTTGCCTTTTTTTTTTACTCCCAAAGCTTCCTCTTTCCTTTATCTCTTTTCGGTCGCGCCTGAGGCTCGTCGTCGCCCTGGAATCGTTCTGCCGAGTCATCTGAATAATACACTTGAGAATTCGACGAGATTGAGTTGCTGGCCCTCGAACGAGAAGGCGAGGCAAAGCGTTCGGACGGGCTGTACGCCGGTTGCGCAGCCTGGTAGCCGTAGTGAGGATTTCCTTGCGAAGGCGGACTATACGGCTGCAGCTGCGGGGATTGGACTGCAAATTGAGTGGGGAATTGCGAGTGAGTCTGCAAAGCAGATTGCGCAGGGACATAAATAAGATACGGTTCTTGAGTCGACAGCTGACCTGGCTGATTGCCGGGGTACGGGCTCCACGTCGGGTAGGAAGGCGGCGGCGTCGCAGGGACTGCCTGACCAGACGGGTCAAGCAGCCTGACCGGGTGGGCACCCGCAGGTTTGGGGGACGGGGACATTTCTGTGAATTCAAGCTTCCTCATAGCTTTTCCGAGCGCGGCGTCAGCGTAGCCGGACGACAGCGACATAACAGATGAAGTCGACGAGCCTCCTCTTTTTTTCGGGGAGTCAGACTGAGTCCCTTGCGAAGACTTTGTCCTCGCAGGGGACAAAGCCTGAGTCCTAATTTGAGGTGCCTGCACGCCTGCGCGCGGAGCCGTAATTTGCCTGTTGGCGGCTCCTGACGATGCGGGTGGTGGTGTGGGTTCTGCGAGTTCCACGGGAAGATTGTATGTTGCAAAAGCGTTCGCCTATCAAGGAGAAAACAAATATTGTCAGTTTATCTATAGCAACGTCAGTCGAAAAGGAAGAAAACTCACAACCATGATAGTATTCGACCAGTCCCGACGCGCCCTCGCTGCGTTTGCGAAACCGCATAGGGTTGACGACATTTTGGGAAAAAATTCTTCAAAAATAATATCGAGCGCGATGCGCTCCTTGTGCATGCGATGCGTCCGGATATGCGAGAAAGCGTCACGGAGGGCGACCTCCGCGTCCTGCATCGGCGTCTTCAAGTTTGAGATCATGTCGATATCAAAGTTGATGACAATCATGTGTCTGTCTTCTTCGTCAGCGGCTAAATTAACCTACACAAAGATTAAGTAGATACATATAAAATGGACAAGTAGCTTACCAGGCCCTTCATTAGTTTGTCCACCAACTTGTTGTGAATCAAGCGCAGCGGCTTTTTTTGCGTGTAGTTCGGATGTAGCTTGTCACGGTAGACCGTTTGTGAGTTGTCGTTGATACACGCCGAATGCGCAAGGATCAGGTCAAACATTTTGACCTTTTCCTCGTCCGTCCAGTCCCTCTCTGGCCTGTGTATGCACCACTCGGCTTCGTTTGGGTGCTTGTCGCCGTTTTTTGCCTTTTTCATGCCCAGGTGTGCTTTCGGGTTGATATCCCAGGCAGTTACAACCGGCTTCGGTGAAGGTGGAGGAAGCGGGCGGAAACAGCTGTTACAGAAGTTCTGCTCAAGAGGAGGGCGGCCGCAGGTCATGCAGCAGGAGCTGCGGTCAAGGTGATGTCTGCAGGCAGTGCAAAAGGCAGGCTGTGTGCTCGACATGATGGCAGATGGTCGACGATCAGCGTGCCATCAGCAGTGCAACAGTTGATCAAGGTTGATCATTGCCTATATTAAGAAATGTACAAACATAAAGTTTCCTTATACAGAACTGGTGGCACATTGTGTTATTTGAAAGGGCCGCCTTTTTTTCTTTGTTGGACACTTTATACAGAGAAATCAACCCAATAACTAGCAGTTATTGGGTTGATTTCTCTGTATAAAGTGTCCAACAAAGAAAAAAAGGCGGCTTCCGGCCTTCACTTCACTTAAATGTATTAAAACCAAAAACTTGAGTACCTCGCGCTCTTGCCTCAAGCCTTTGCGAAAGGTACACCACCTTTCAATGGAGGATAAAGAGGCTTTCAAGATGTCAAGATAGCTTGAGTGGAAATATATTTTTTTCAGAGTTTTTCAGATTTGTTTGAGTGACTAGTTCGAGTCGTCTTCGATTGAGCACACAAGTCAATGTAGATCATATTGCAACTAGCTACTTCTACATGTCAAAAAGCGAGTCGAAGCTTTTCTACAACACAACTTTGAACGGACACATGGAAGCTTTTGCTAATAGCAAGAAAGCAACAATGAATGCAAAATGAATGCAAAATGAATGCAAATGAAGGCAAAATGAACGCAAAATGAATGCAAATTGAGGGCTAGTCGGCCAAAGAAAGTACTTGAAATGCTGCCTCTACATGATCATCAATATCGTTGCCGTTACCAATTGTGTCCTCCAGATCGTCTCCTTCCTGAGCAGTAGAGTCTTCTGCTGTGCAGAAGGCAGTGGCACCTTGAACGTCGCCTGTAAATCCATCAAGCGTAGCAATATCGTAAATACGCTGTCTATGTATTCTGTTCAACGCTGTTTCGATTTTCACGCGCTTCTTCAACTGATGCGCGAGCGCAGGGTCAGTCTCCTCCAGTACAGTCACAGTGTCTGCCAGGCGCTTTTCATTATCTATAATATATGCCATTAGCCGCATAATTTCGACATTGAGACGAAGAATTTCTTCGCGCGAACGCTCGAGTTTGTAGTACGCAATCGCCGACTCGCGTTCCGCTGAACGGACCCATCGCTTTTCCCGGATGTCGTGGCGGCTATCGCGAAGGAGGTCGAATTCGCCGAGAAAAACATAGTCAAGCACAATTTTTACCTCGAGGGGCTCTCGAGCTGGTGTCAATGCAGCGGCCGCACTGTTATACTGGCTTACCGCATTCCGGATTGCAAGTGATCTTGATTTCAGGTTTTTTGATATTTGAGTGCGTAGACTGCAGCCTGTCAACAGAGTTAGTATCATACTTGATGAGGTTCAATGGCTTCTCACATGTGCCTTCACGATTCGTCTTAGCCAGTTCGAACAGCCGCGCGACGACAAGGCCCTCGAGATGATCGAGGGCCTGTCGATACTCAAACTCAGCGATCGTGATGTCCGCCGCCTTCCACTCCTCCGAGTCTTCCGTCCATCGCTGTAAAACTCCTAACTTTGTCTCGTAATCTTCGACTTCCCTCTGGTAAGTGACGACGGTATGTAACCCTTTCCGTCGAGCCGTTTCAATTGATCTTGTTGACGATGTCGCCTGACTGTAGTTGTATGTGGTGCGAATGGCGTCAGCGCTCGTATTCATCCACCTGGATTTTGTATTCTCGTAGGACAAACTGCAAAAGGAGTTCCGTTTTTATTTATTTATTTATTTATGAATTAGATAGAACTTACACTGCAGCCGACAAGTTCTTGAGCGACTTGACATACCCCATTGCGAGGACGTCAGCATCTCGCGGCTCCTGCAAGCTTTGCAAGTATTCGTACTCCTCCGCATGCCACTGCTCAAATATTTCTGGCCCCTCTATTTTAAGAGAAGCCATTGCAGCATTTAGCTCTGAGGAGAGCGAATGGATGTTGCGTAGAGCTTGCCGATAATTATTTAATATGAAACGACCTGTAACAATCAATAGTATGAACTGTATTTATGCAAAATGACGAGAACTTACTGCTTTCAGCCTTTTTATCTGCATTCCACCTCGCAAAGTGTAGGAGGAGCGATTGTCGGCGGTGGAACTTTGATGCGTGTCTTGTGCAGGTTGCAACGCGATTTGACTCCGAAAAGACGCGCTCACATGTCTCAAAATCTTCAAGGCCGACTCCTTTGGTGTAGAGTGGATGCCATCGGAGCTGGCACAGCCGACAATGCGCATACCCATGAAAAGCATTGACACAAAAATTCAGATTATTTGCACGTACTTTCGGGCCCACGAGTGGAGCACTGTTCGCTGTCGTCGAGAATTCGCATCCTACGTCAGATGCACTCATTATATCCTTTCCAAACACGTCCGTAAGCCGGGCAACCATTGCGAGCGGATATTTCCAACTAAAGAAACAGAGAAATAAGAGACGTACAACAAAGTAATAATACTATGGACCTACAGTTCACCGCTCTGAATCATATCACATATCTGCAACACTGTTCCGTGCCTGCACGCCGTAATAAAAATGCCTGTCTCATCGAAAATACCCCACATTTTTTTCTTCGAGTCATCGGACATGTTTTTCCATCGAGGGACACACGGAGAGGGCTTATCATCTACAGGCCCAGGAATCTGAGTCGGTGGAGTCGAGGTTGATGAAGGCGAGGTGTTCGGCAGTAGGGTCGAAGACCACGTAGGCAACGACGCGGATGCCTGCGTGGTTGATGCAGTACTCCATGCTGTCGAAGATGGCGTAGCCAGCTGCGAGCTGGTTTGCGTGGCAGCTACAGTTGCCCTCTCGCCCACGCGACTAGTGCTCTGAAGATCAGAGGCTGTTGAGTGCGTCTTCTGACGTGTTCGCTCTTGCGCGCGCGCTGCTCGTGCTTGAGTAACCTCGTCCTCAAATATATCGACCTCGTCCGCCTCCAAGAACATGTGCGAACCTCTGCCTCGACCGTCCGGTCTCTCAACGCAGACAGTCACGTCCTCGTCGAGTGTCCTAGTCCGACGGACACGTTTCATCGATTCATTGCCGTCCATGCACGTCAGCATGGAGAACTTCAAATGTGGCTCTCCAGCCACCCGGTACACGCAAGCCGGACATGTGTCTTGATACTTTGAGATTGTTGTTTTGTGAAGTAATTCGTCGAGCCGATTGTTGATAGTATGGACGATTTCAATATAGACGTCGTATGCGGATGAAAACGCTCTCCTCATTGAGCGGTTGTACGGCTCCTGAATACAAATGATTACAAGTCAGTTTGGGAAGGAAAGAGAGAAAGAAATTGGCATACCTTGTGCAGATCGCACAAGGAGCGCACAAAAGCTTGTATACTGAGCGACGCGCATCGGGAATTCAAGACTCGGAAGTATTTGAGAGCGCGTGTCGAGAAAGCGAGGCTGGGATGGTTCGGTGCTGTTGCGATATAGCCATGGCGCGCCAGTGTTTCAGCAAAGCCAACATCTTGAATAAGCGGGAAAGACCGTTCTTCACGACCTGTTTTTACTGTAAGACGAGGCTGGCGCTGCGTGTGTTCAAGTCACCACATACCTTCCGTGTCCACTACGAGGATTGCGGCATGCAATTCGGCAACATTGGCCTCTTCCGGTGGGCCACTCATGTCAAACTGGAGGACCGCCTTGACGAGTTGTGGCATCAGAATCTTCCAGTGTTCGCTCTGCCGCTGTATCCAAGTCCGCTCGTAGTTGAAGTTCCTCTTTTCCTGCCTGTAACATAAATTAGTCTATCTCACGCTTGATTTTGACTTGTACCTCACCTTCGTACTCCCATAATTATATTCATGTCCTCCTCAGTAAACGCCTCATCCTCATCAGCCCACTCATTCGAATTTCCTGCCTGTCTGTCATTTTCCCCACCACCATCTTGCCCGTCCAACCCAAGGAACCAATCAACGTCCATTGGTGTCGAGCCATCGCCCATTGCAGTACTGAGTGCATTCCATTCGCGCTGGCGAACACTCACGCTCGTGCTCGCCTCTTTTTGCGATGTCCTAGTGGTGCGTTTCTTCGACGTGGCGATACCACGACTATCCCATACAACTTCTTTCGCAGTCAGCCTTTTAGACACTGTAGACCTGATTTTCCGACCCATAGGAAAGCGTGAAGACGAGCCAGCAGGTGTGTATGCAGCGTGTGTGAATGCGTGCAGCGTGTATGTTGAAGGGGTGTATCTTGCGTGCTCACATGACCGTGGTGACTTCTGTTTAAGAGACTAACAATGAATTCATGTAGTGCAAATAAAAATATATTTATTAGTTTGAGGTCTACTCTAAAATCTACATACAGTGCAAAAAAAACGAAATGAAACGGTGAAGAATTGAGTGAGGTAGTCGTGCTCATCGTGCGGCACGACGAGCACGACTGTGTCGGTGTCGCGCGCGGCGGTGGGAGCCGGCGGCAAGTGTTGATGGCACGAGAAGTCGCGTGGATCACCGGCGCGGACGTCGCCGGCGATCCGCGCGAGGTGGCGCGGCCATCGGCGATGACGAGTAGCCGGTCTCCGCCGGGCCCCTTAGGCAACGTCAGCAGAGTTAAGTCCCCGAGCACATACTGCCAGTATTAATGCCAGTATGAGCATTCAAGCCGTTAAGACAGCTAACTAGAGGGCTGTACAGGGGGGTCACACGCCTCTAACTAGATAGGGTGGGTGTAGGGTCACAGGTGAAAATAGTCAGTAATAATATGTAGCTTTATGAGCTCTGGGGATGAAGTTCAATAATGAACAGCTGAGGAACAATGAGTGAATGATTTAGTGGTGAGTAGACCGAGCTTACTTCACTCGATGCCTCTGGAAGGAACAAGAGGTACACACGTTTTGCGAATTGATGCGTCCGGTATGCATGACGATGAAACCAGAATTGTGCTACGTCAGCAAAGTCGGCATAGAATTTTGAGCTCCGACACAAACCAGGCGCGTACGGCGTCTGTAAGCGACTCCCCAATCTCAATCTCCTTGCAACTGGAAAAACGGCGAAGACAGATATTTTCTGCACACCTATGTCTTACGCCGCTACCTCCACGAATTTATGCGAGAAATGGCGGCTTTAACAGACGCTGGTCGAATCCTTTTGTAAGAATGATTATCACATTTGGATATGTGCATTGGGAAAGCGGATTGTCCGACAGCCTACCGTGCGTTCTCAGACCGTCAACAATTCGTAATTTCTCATCATCTCTGCTGGACCGATTACAAGAACAGATGAACTCACTCCCCAACACTGATAATCACCACTGCCCGCGACTTTCGAGACGCCGAATTGATCTCCGAGGATGCCAGGTCGCCGCCTGCGTGTACAGAATGTGTTCGTACTTTGGACGCGCTGCGTCCTGCTTTTGTACTCTCGACAGACGATTGTGCGCCATGGATACGCTCGAGGCAGACGCTAAGGATGTGATTCGCGCTAGAGTGAGTGGGTTTCAGTCTGCTTGTATTGGCTTCCCTAGCTGACGTTGCCGCAGTATCTAGTAGGTTGTAAAAGCTGCGCTTCTCGTTTGATCGACAGCCTTACTGACTTCGTATCGCTTCTTAAGTTGCTACGCTGGCTTTCCAGGTGAGAAATTATCTTGCGCCTCGCACGATACTTGTTAAATTCCAGGAAATGTATTCAAGATATATGATTATCTCACAAATCTCGATGATGAGGTTAGCTCGAACCTATTTCGCATGGCGTGTTTATCTCATACCCCATTAGATTCGGCTGGTCTGGTCAGATAAACTGACCATTCGCCAATTACACTTCTTTCTCAACCGCTACTTACCATTCGCCACTTCCATTCTTTCTGTGTTTTGTATGTGCTACCAATCGCCGTACACCGTTACGCTCGCGCTAATATGTTTTGTCCAAAGTTGTTACATCAAACAATGACATCAAAGTAAGTCATAATTCTTGTGAAATCGCGAGGACCGTATTCATTGTTTTTCGGGTTTGTTCAGGAATGCAGTGGCGGATTCGCCGCCTTAGTATGCAAGTATCCCTGTTCCATTCTCCATGACCAACATATAACATTCATCCATATTGATTTCAGACATCTCTGTCATTGGAATGCTTATCGCGGAATGTAAGCTTCGAGTGACAGTTATTAGCCATTATCATGAACTCAGACTTATCTGTCTAGTTTCCGTCTTCCTTCGCGCGGATGCCGTCTGGGGTCACAAGCGATCTGTCCGTATATTGCTCGTCTGCACATACGTGGTGCGTCGCAATTCACTCCCAACGCATCTATTAATGCTAATAAGGCACTCGCCCCAGTGCTCGTCGGGTTTCATCCTATTCATTGCCACCAGGCATGTTCTCAGCAACACCGGTCAGTCTGATTTCTGCCCCTTTGCACTCCAGGCGCGCTGTTTCGAGTTGACTGGTTTGGCCGACAGTCATCCCCCTGCACATATCATCGGGATGTCTGTACCTCCATGGCGACCGCAAAATCTGGGCTGCGCTGATGATGTATCTCATCTGCGATTTCCGTGCGTCTTTTCCGTTTTATTTAATCAACTGTGACGCCTCTGACCCGGATTCTACGCACGCAGTCGCGCTGGCGCTCCTGCTCTGCAAGGCGTTTTTAGACGGTTCGTCGGATATTTCCCAGGAGTACGGGGAGAGCTTGGTTTACTGATGCCCGGCCCATAGCGCGCTACGCGAACTCGCCGATGATGCGCGCGCTGTCCCGCGATGGTACGCCTGCTCTTGCCTTGTTCGCTTCCCCGCATCTGACTGACGCGTCCAAAATCCGCCGTTTCGAAAGGCATCGCCTACTTCAGCGTCATCACATGTGAGTGACCGAATATCGCGCCCCAGCCTAAGTGTCCCGCTAAGCCAGTTGACTCGACACCCGCAGTGACGACGTCCGCGAACCTCGCGCTCGTCGTCTCCGCCTCGGTGCGCTGCTCTCTCCAGGCTGTCTCCACGCAGCGCGACGGGCTGATTGTTGCTATGATTGTTGACCCTGATTTCGGCAGCCGACCCTGAGCGACGGCTTCATCATGTCCGTCTCCCCCTCTCGCACCAAAATTGCAAACGGCTGACATACTCTCTCCCCCGCAGCCCCGAAAGCGTCCTCGTCAACGTCCTCTGCGCGCACCTGCACCTGCGCATCCGCAGCGCGCACGCGCGCGCGCGCTCCGTAGGCGAGGCGCCCGGGCTCGAGCTGCGCGCGGCGCGGGCGCCCTTCCTGTCCAACGGGAGCGTGATCGACATCGCGCGCCGGACGAGCAGCGAGGTGTTCGGCCTGCACTCGAATGCGAGCTCGCTGGGGAGCGGGTCTGTGTAGCGTGTAATGTACGGGGGGAGGGGCGGCTGTATTGTACCTGTGCGGTGTGTTTATGCGGGCTGCGGGCCTGTGGATTAACTCAAGCGTGTACTGTATCTGTATGTATGTACACGAGCCGGCTTCCCTCGGTTCGGAATTTATTTCAGAAACGTATATTCATGTCTGCGGAACAGACGCGTATGCACCGAAACCCGACAAGGAGACCTCGCATTCTGCTGCATATATGAAAACGCCGTTGATTGAGCGCCCGCAACTACTATGACTGCAGAAGTGGTTGAGTTGTATGGATATCAAATAAAGCCCGGCTTCGCACGCTGCTCAGCCGTCCATGACACGGGAGTTCGAATAAACCACGTCCGTTTATAGCTGGCTTGTTCCCGACGTGCTATTGCCATTGCCGTTGGCCCGAAACGCGCACGCGCCAGATTCCAGTCGAAACCCGTCGCAGGTCGCACATCCAGACAGAGTGCGATTTTGACTTCGATCAAAAAAGAAGAAAACAAGTATTGTACAATCCGAAAGCAAGAGCGGTCTACTCCACAGCAAAAGCAAAAGCAAAAGCAAAGCGAAAATATGTACATACGCAGCGTGTCTCGTACCTCCGTGCCTCCATCCGTCATCCATTGATCCATTCAGTCATTCGAGTCGTAAACGCGTAAACCAGACCAGCCTCAGTACTCGCTCTTCAGCTCGCCGCCAACTGCGCCCTCTCCGCTTTCTGCGGCCGGCACCGGCGCCGCATCGCCAAGCGGCACCTCGGCGACGCCGAACTCGACGTACGGCACGTCCCCCTCCCCCTCCCTCTCGCTATCGTTCCCTTTTTCCGCACCGCCGCCGCTCGCCGTCGACCCTCTCTTCTCGCCCTTCTCGGGTGCCGCGCGCGCGTAGTATGCCGGGCGCGCGGGGTCGGGCATCGCGACGAGCACCGCGACGCGCACCGCCGCGGGGCGCGGGACCGTCGGTGTCTCCGGCGCACTTCCTCCCTCTCCCTCCCCATCACGCTCTCCGCCTTCTTTATTTCCCCCACCCGCACCCTCACGAGGCGCGAACGCGGCGGCGGCAAGCTGCGCCTGGCTCGGGCCTCGCGCGTGCGCGTGCGCGAGGCGCGCGTGGAGGTCGCGCGCGGCGAGCGCGTCGAGCACGTCGCGGATGTGCAGCGCGCGCAGGGGGCGGCGCCACGTCCAGGGCGCCGGTTGGGCCGGGGCGGGGGCGGGAGAGGGGGAGGGGGAGGGAGAGGGAGAGGGGACGAAGGCGGCTGCAAGGGGCTGTAGGTGGTAAGCGGTGGTGGTGCGCGGACGGGGGTACGGGGCGTACCTTCAGGCGGGCCCAGCTGTTCTCCTTCTCCTGCTTCTCCTCCTCGGCATCGCCGCCGCCGTAGCCGTAGCCGCGCTCGAGGTCCTTCACGTGCGCGTCGAAGAGGCGCGGCGGGGGCTCGGGTGCGGCGCCCGCGGCGCTGCCGCCGGGGGAGAAGCGCGAGGGCGGCACGTACGTGCCGTTGCGGATGGCCTCTTCGAGCGCGCGCCGCGCGCGCACGCGCAGCGTCATGGAGCGCAGGATGACGGCGCCCGAGACGAGGAGGAGGAGCACGAGCGTCGCTGTAGATCGAGGTGGGGGCGGTCAGATGGCTGCGCGCGTGTGTGTTCAGGAGAAGGGTGGGGTACCTAGGAATGTGTACACTAGATGGAGGGAGTTAGTGGGTCACACGGGCTCTGGGGAGGGGGACGCACGGTAGAGGTTGGACGCGGTGGACTGGGGGAAGGCGTTGCTCTGCGGGACGTTGTTCGGCGGGCCGGACTGCGAGGGCCCGGGGCCGCCGGAGCTCGGGATGGGGACGGGCGTGAAGGGCGCGGGGGGCGCCGTGCTCGTCGCACCTGCCGCGGTCGAAGGCGCGCTGCTCGTGCTCGCGGACATTGCGGTCGTGGTCACAGTCAGAGACACAGACAGAGGCTCGAGCTGCGGGGGGAGGGCGGCATGCGCAGCGAGCGTGGGCGTGGGCGTGAGGACTGGCGTGGGCGTGGGTGTGGGTGCGATGGGTCGTCGATGGCGGCGCGGGCGGCGACGGGGGCAGTCTCGTCAGCGGGCGTGGGTGTGCGCTGTGCGCTGTACATGTAACTGCAGATGGCGCTAAGGATAGCCTAGAAGCCACAACCCCGATGTGGGGTTGATCGGCGCAGATATACAAGGAAGGAAGGCGCGCCCGCGTGCCCGTGACGTACTGGCATGAGCGAGATATGAAGATAGGGAAATGAACCTTTCGCATCCATCTCCTTCAACTTTGATAAATCCGGCTTCTGAAATTCCCTCAAGCTTGGACGTACCACCAGAAGACACCTTTTCAATGCACGTGCTCAGAGTCTACAAGATTTTCAGCTCAACCGACCTGCATCCTTTTTCTACTCCGAGTGAATGTCTTCATTGTGATGATCTGTGCTAAAAGAGCGCTATAATACACAAATCCTACATCAGGAAACTGCATTTTCAGAATAGTTGACGTAGTGTCAAACACTTACGTAGGAAGGTAGTTGATAGCATGTTTAGCGTGTTTAGCGTGTTTAGCGCATTTAGCTATTAGGTGGATAGTGTGGTAGCGTGATTAGCTTCTATAGTTTCTATAGTTGTTATTAGGATGTACTCATATTTAAACTCATTGTCTAATTGTGCCCCGGACAAACCATGCATAAATTCAGTATTGGTCCGTAATCCAGCAACTCAAAGTATGATATCAATGTTCATATCGAACTTAAGTAATGAGCCTGTCTGATATACATCTTTATAGGTTGTTTTGTCAGTAAAACTGTTGACAAAAAACTGCTTTGCCAGCTCCACTAGGGCTCATCACGAGTCCTTAATACCCATGGAAAACTGTGACTACTAGTAGGGCTCACCACAAGTCCACCGAGGGTTGACCCGGATCCGTTGGCAGGTCACCCGCGACGAAAAATTCTATTCCCAGACCTGCCTTGACCCGGACACATACAGACATGGATTCCTGGGTCCTCAGAAACCCGCGGGTGCAGGTCAAGCAGGTCAACGGTTAGTTTACAATTTTTATAGCATTATGCAGCACTTGTTAGAAATAAATAGTAAATGATACGAAAACACTCTACAAGCTGATCCCCAGCCTCTGTGTCTTGATTCCTATCCTTCTCCTTAACTTGATGAGGTGCTCCGAGCTCGGGCTGCCCTGTGCACAAAATGAAACTTGCAGAATGAAGCACGCAAAACGAAGTGCAAAGAACAAAGTGCGAAAAAAGAAATCGTGGGAGTTTAGGGAATGCATGGGAAAGTGCAGACAAGTCTGTCCGTTGCTTCTGTTGGCTTAGTCATAAATCAGAAATATGATCTTTTGACCCCTGCAAAATCCAAAATTCATATGAACTAGAGTTCTAAACAATTTGAACTTCACTTTATATGACCCTAATGAATGTTCTGTATCATCACTGGCTGCCTTGAAAACCTATGAACTACCTGGGGGTAATGGAAAATCACAAATTCTCGACCCGGACCCATGACAATCCGTTTCCCACAGATCGCCCGTTGACGGGTGATCCGTGAATATGGATCTGTAGTCCAGGTTTGGTCACAGGTTTCCACAGGTTTTAAAGTCTCATGGTGAGCTCTATCTGACACGCCCAGAGTGCCACCGGCTCCAGGGAAGCTGCCTGGAGTCCCTGGGCCACCAAGGAATCTGCCCGCACCGGGGAAGCTGCCTGCGCCAGGCACTCCACCTGCACCTGCAGATTGGTAGAACTTCTGCATGATTGGGCCCGCGATTCCTTTGAGCTCCTTCTGCTTCTTCTTGTACTCCTCCTTCGACGCTTCCTGCAAGTTGTCGAGCCATGAAATCGCCTCATTCACTGCAGTCTCAAGGAGTGTCTTGTTGTCTGCGTCGAACTTGTCCTTCACCTTCTCATCCGTGATTGAATTGCACAGGTGGTACACGTAGGACTCGAGACCGTTCTTGGTAGTGATATGCAAAGCGGCTCCCTCGCCCTCAGCTATAAAGAAATATAGTCAGAGTTTAATATGGATGATAGAACTGAGTATTTGCTTACCCTTGAATTTCTCAGTGTTGCTGACCATACACTTGATCTCCTCCTTCGTAAGATGACCCTTGTCATTAGTGATCATGATGCGGTTTGACTTTCCGGTCATCTTATCCGAGGCAGACACGTTAAGGATACCGTTAGTGTTGATGTCGAAGGTGACCTCAACCTGAGGAACACTGTGCAGGTGGGTCACCAGAAAGCTCGATCTTGCCGAGGAGGTTGTTGTCCTTCATGCGCGCATGCTCGCCCTTGAAATCCTGGATAAGGACACCGGACTGGTTGTCAGAGTATGTCGAGAAGATTTTGGACTTCATCGGGACAGTCGTGTTGCACTTAATTAGCGCAGTCATGACACCACTGGCGGTCTCGATACCGAGCGAGAGCGGTGCGACATTGAGGAGGAGATTCTGAGTCTTCTAGGAAGGTGAGGATGGCAGCCTGAACAGCGGCACCGTGCAAAGTCATGTTGCAAACAAACAAATTGATGATACACTGATGATGCACATCAAATTTTAGCTAAGTTCAATTTCCCATGCTCCGTCAGAGCGTTCAGACGGAAGCACCCAAAGTGTGGGAAAACACGTGACAAGTGATGACTCGCATGGAAATATGTGACAAGTGGCACATGATGTGACTCATGATGATTTTCATTGCCACGTCACTTTGTCTTTTTCGCCACCATCATCCCCTCCCACTCTTACATTTGTTTTTCTATTTTCTTTTGCTTTATTCTTTCTAGCCCTATCTCTGCGCGGCTAAGGGTGCCCAATTAGGAGCCGCTGCGCGAGTGGGGTAGTGCATGTTGAGCTATTATGCTTCCTTGTGTTTATAGTAAAGGTTTTTTTTATGATGCAATTTTTCCCTTTGCTTCGACTCACTACCACCAGCCTGGGCAGAAAGATGGCTTTGAAGTTGCTTCATGCCTTAGCACTGAGGTTTGCTTCATGTGCCTGCTTGGGTGGTGATGGGTTTTCCCCTATGCTCCAACCACCGGCCTGGGCAGAAAAGATGGCATTGAAGTTGCTTCATGCCTTAGCACTGAGGTTTGCTTCATGTGTCTGCTCACACGGTGATGGCTCGCTTCATGCACTCTCCCCCACAGATCCTGTGCGGATGTTCACCTTCTGGTTGTTTGTTAATGTTGGTTACTTAACTTTGCCTCCCTGATCGTCGGTACACGTCTGACCAGTACGACGGGCCCGTGACCCGAGCGTTGACCGTTCGCAGACGCAATACTCCCAACAGTAGTGCCAACAGCCGCAATTCGAACCTCAAGCCAATGCCAACCGCCAGACTATGTGGAGTTCGGTGTTGGATGCTGGACGCGACCCAGCTATGCCTGCGCATCCGGGACATGTTCGTGCAGATGGAGTAGCCCGCGGAGGCCATGACGAAGGCGTTTACACCGCAGGGTTTACTGTCTGCTGGCCCGCAGGACAAGCAGGACCGGTCTGCGAAGCGCCAGGAGGAGCTCGCGCGCGAGACGGGCGCGTCGAGGCAAGTTCAGGGCGAGATGCGGCGGGAAGAAAATGCAAACGCACCTTGGTCTTGTCTTTTTTCGACTCCTTGTCCTTCCTCTCTGCCTTCGCCCGGGCGATGGCGGCCTGGCGCGCCTTGGTGCGGTCGATCTCGGTCTGGTTGCGGCACGCGGCGATGGCGGCAAGGTCGGCGCCGACGATGCCGCGCTGGTGCTTCACGGTGCGGCGCGTGCGCTTCTTGGAGGCCTCCTCGGCGAGCCCCTTCTTGTGCATGCACCGGTAGACCTGCGTCCACGCAATCTTGCGCGGGTTCTTGCGCTGCAGGAAGAGTGACTCGTTCGTTCTTGCCGTTTGCGAAGCGGAAGACCTGGAGAGACGGGGGTTCAGCAGCAGTCGAATGTGGGCGGACAAGCGCGCGCGGTCGGACTGACGCACTTTGCTGTCGCCGCAAATGAACAAGCGCCCCTTGCTGGGGTAGACTTTGTAGCCCGAGAACGAGTCGATTTCAACCTTCTGTAGGTCCGAGCGGGTGCTCCGTCAGCGACCCTCCATCCTTACCCCATCCCTCACTGCCTCCACCACTGTAGCGCCCCTCCTGCCCCTCCCACGACCTCCAAACCGATTCTCACGCCCATCAGCACCGGGCCCTCAACAACGACCACCTCACCATCGAGCGGCGCGCCATACCCGTCCCCGCCGACTTCGCCGCCGTCGACCGCCGCATCCGCGGGGACAGACGACGCCGCAGAGAGCCCCAGCCCCGCATCGAGCGAGGACAGCGCGCTCCCGGCGTCGCCGAACAGCACAGGCGCCGCGGCGGGCGGCAGCCCCCGCCGTACCCGCACGAGCCCGCACACACGCGCAGCGGCAGCGCGTACGCGCCAGTGCCCGTGCCGCCGCCGTATGGCAAACTCGGCGAGGCGTTCTCGCTCCCCGGGTTCAGCGCGGGCTTCGGCGCGGTCGGCGTCGTCGCGCCGATGGCGCAGGCGCTGCAGGTGCACCGTGCGCGCGCGTGCCGCCGCTGGGAAGACGGGCGGCGAGCCGACGCTCGTGTCGAGCGTGTCCATGGGCCACGGCCATGGCTTCGGCGGCGGCGTGGTCGGATATGGAGGCGGCGGGGGCAGGGACAAGGACGCGATGATGGTCGTGCTGGACGACGAGAAGCGCGCGGGCACGGCGTACTACGAGACCGTGCACCGCCCAATGGGCCGCGCACCGCACGCGAGAGACGGGCGCGTCGAGGCAAGTTCAGGGCGAGATCCGGCGGGAAGAAAACGCAAACGCACCTTGGTCTTGTCCTTTTCGATTCCTTGTCCTTCTTCTCTGCCTTCGCCCTGGCGATGGCAGCCTGGCACACCTTCGTGCGGTCGATTTCGGTCTGGTTGCGGTGCGCGGTCGACGATGCCGTGCTGGTGCTTTACGGTGCGGCACGCGCGCTTCTTTGAGGTCTCGTGCGCTAGGCCCAACTCTCGCTTTTTTGGTTGAAGGCTTTTTATTTGCTCGTCTTCTTGCGTTCGATCAACCCCCATATGCAAACCCTCCAACATATCATGGCCCATCGGGGCGCTTGCGCGACCCGCTCAAACGCTCGATGGCACCCATATACCCCGCCGCGCCAGATTGGCTCGGCGGGCACGTCGGCTGCGAGCACACCCAATCATGCTGCTCTTCTCCTGTCTTCTCACCATCACTGTGTCGACAACAATCATTTAATCACCCCTGCTTCGTCTGTGTACACTATCTCTCCCGCATCCTCTTCATTTTCTCAATCCCCACACCCCTCATCCTCTGACTCGCAACTTGTGTTGCCTCAGGCTCCGAAACCGCAACCTGCTCCAAAGGTCCCTCCGGCAAAAGCAAATTACGTGGAGTCACTCGTCGGTGAGTCTAAGTGTTTACGACACGGCTTCTTTCGCGATGTGTGTCTGATTATTCCTGTATTAGATCAAGCCGTCAGAAACTTGTCAGACATATGGCGACCAAGTCGTGCTTCTCCTTCTTCGACGCCTTCATTCCCCGGAAAAGCACCTCGTCGTCCGCAATCTCCTTCCGTAGGAGCTCAATTTGCTGGAGTTCTCGCTTCGAAAGATAGTCTTGCCGAGAGCGCTCACGGAGGGACGGCATGGCGGCTACTCGCGCAGCGGCATCGTCTGCGAGTTGTCGACGCTGGGCATCTTCTGTGGCTGCGCCCTTCGAAGACCGGTCCTCGACTACTTTCTTCGTGCGGTCCTTGTCGCGCTCACGCATCCGATCCGCAAACGCGTCCCGCTCGTCTAAATCTCTCCGTCTTTCGCGCTCTCTCCTCTCGTCCTCATCTTCAAGCAGTTCTGTATCATCCTCTCCCGCGTCCGGCTCTCTTCCCTTGGCTCGTCCTCGTCGCCCTTACATCGCTTCCGCGCAACCTCTTCGTTGCTTTCCCACTCCCTTCCGTTCGTCTCACGTTTCCTTGCATGACGCTCCTTCTTGCTTCTGTCTTTTCCTTTCTCCTTAGATCTTCCTTTGTCCTTCTTGGGTACGGTGATGCTGCCATCCTCATCCTCAACGAACGAGTACTTCTGCGCCTGAAGCGCTTTCGCTTCCTTCTCGGCTTGCTTGCGTGCTACATCGGCCGCGTTCTTGTGTTTACTCTTTCGGGGCACACGAACGAAGACTGGCGACCCGAATACATTCCGGTGGTCTTTGCAACATCCACGCAAATCTTGGTGGCAAAACAACAGCCACCCTCTACCCTGCCAACCACAGGCTATACAAAGACGTTCGGTTCCTCTCCCGTCACCCTGCTCACCATCAACGCAACACTCCCCTCTGCCGCCTAACCCGCCACGCGTCGCATCGAGCTTTTTGAACGAGCACTTTGCGAACGCCACGATTGTCGCCGAAAAGGACCTCGTGCCAATCAAAAAGTTCGTACGCGAAGTACTCCGACGTTCGCGCACGACATGCAGCATCTTGCAGTCTGCGCTGTGCTACATCGAAGGGGTACTCAGAAGGTGCCAGAGATGGCAGAGAAGGAGAAGCAAGGTTTTGGTATCAGGGGCGAACCGGAGTTGGGTGAATAGGATCGTGAGGGATGACGAGGAAGCGAATGCCTCGTCGTATGTGAATAGCCTCTTGGATATTTCCGCGCTCGGCGACCTCCCGACGGAGCTCATGCCTACGGAACTGTACGACTTGAGTAACATGCCGATGGTCCTCCAGGTCGACGCTTCGCAGCTGTCATGCGACACGCTTCCGCAAGCGGAAACAGCTGACAAGCACCGAAAGACGCCCGAGCCTCGAAGTTCTTGCAAGACCGATGCTACTCGAACCGCGCGTGGGCCAAACTCTCCGGGCTTCCCCTGCGGGAAATCGGCAGCTGCGAACGCGCTTTCGGAGACGCGCTTGAGTGGCGTCTGTGGGTCGGTAAAGCTGCTTTTGGATTTGCGACTAACACCGGACTTTCTCCGATTTTAGAATGGCAGAATCGCCCCGCATCCGTGAACTTCCCTCTCACCACCGAACGTAAGTGTTTCTCCTCCGTCGGCGCTGTCCATCAGACTCTCCAACTTTGTCTCTACGTTTTATAATTGACCTGTGTCTGTACACTTACTGACGCGCCATTTCCCATTCTCTGATCGACAGGGTCAACAACCCAATGGCGCTCTGGGCATCTCCGCGACCCTGAGGAAGGCTCGCGTTCGATCATGCGCACGTCGGCGTCGCCTGCTGCGCGTGCGTCGTCAAATATGCCAAGCCCGCCGCTGTCGGATTCCGGCGCGAGTCCAGAGGTTGAGCGCGTGCTGCCTCTGCTGCAGCGTGCGCGGGCGTCGAATAGGACGCTCAGGCGTGCGGTCACGTTGCTAGAAGAGTTGGCGTTCAGGAGCGTGCCCCCGCGGTATCGCTCCCCCGGATCGCTGCCGTTTTCCTTCGCAGCTTGCGGTCAACGCTGCGCGTCAGAGCGCCGCTCAAAGCGGCCAACCGACGATGCTGTCAATCCCGCTCACTTCGCAGATGCCAAGCGCGTTGAACTCGTTTTCGTCCGATATGAATGTCTTCGCACTAGACGAGCCGACACCGTGCTTCTCTCACTCGCCCATGTCCCTCGTCGAGCCCAACCTCGACACCCCGAGCACAGTCTTCAGCACCTCGTGGTCGCCTGCGCACAGCACGAGCTCGTCGGACGAGTCCGAGTCCGGCTCGAGCGGCGGGTCCATCGCGACGCCCCCAGACGTGCTTCGTGCGTTTGCGCCGGGATCCGCGGCCAGCTTCAGTGTCCAGCGCGCCGCCGCGTCGCGCGTGAGCGCTCTCTGAAACGAGTACGCGAAGACCGCCGCTGGCGACGCGGGGCTCAGGTGCTTCCCGCCCACGGGTGGGCTGGTGCGTCCCTTCTCCGACCCGTCGGGTCGACCCTGCATTATTTCTTATCATTGATCACACAGAACACCAAATACGACGACATTCAGCTAGCTGGGAGTGATGCAATGGATCATCAAGAACTCCCCTGCAGCTTCCCACTCCCTTGTATATATAGTAGCTTCTCAATGTACCTATGTAGCTTGCAGCTGCAATATAGTATATTCCTCACAATAGCACCACCTGAAGTTTCTGAATGGGCAAAAAAAAGAAGCAAAATAACTGCCTGACCACCTGCAGCAATATTCCCCCTACTCATATATCTACTGTCCAACCATGCTACATAATTCTAAGAGCACTAATTTCACTATGGAACCCTAACACACTACCTCGCTACAAACCCTAAGACAGCTAAACTACACTATGACAACTATGCAACTATGCACTACCTCGCTAAGGTGAGTTCTGTAGCGCTAGGAAGTTGATAGCAAACTATTCGCCGCTATGTTGCTATGGTAACTTGGTAGCGCTACCAAGTGTCGGCTAGTTTTTTAAGGTTTCCTGATGTATGGAGTTATAATAATATGCAAGCTTGTCTCTCGTGTCTCGTGGACCGGTGAAACCAGAGTGCGCACCTTGCAGCATGTGCAGTCACCACACCACAACACTTGTAAACTCAGAAATTGTAACACTTGAGTCTTGAAGCATGCCCGCATACCTTCAGACATTTAGCCAGTGTTGGCTCAAGCCCAAATAGCTCCCAAATCATCTCTATGTTTTGAAATGAGCTGTATTTTAGCTCAACTACTACAAAATGTGTGGGTGCACAGTCTATCTAGGAGTAGAGAAACAGACCAATGCCAGGCCTACCATGCCTGCTTTAGATTGGCAGCATCATTCTGCACATAACTATGCTATGTCTGAAAGTGTGAAGATCTTCTGCATGGTCTCTGGTGCATTCCCATGGTTAAAAAGCAGCCTTGCAACATTTTCTGCCATTCCGGGTGCATTTATGTCCTGCTCAAGTGCAAGGTTGCAGGCAATCAGTGGCTCGCGGAGCAATGCTGCAAGCCATGTGATGGTTGCAGTGTGTTCCTTGTCATAGGCATGCACCTTGTTCCTGAGCATGTGATCCAGTTCGAGACCTTTTTGATTGATTGGCTTCCACTCTTCGCTTGTGAGTGCATGATAACTGCCTTCAAAAAGGTCACATTTTTCCACTACATTTTTGCTAAGCCTGTAGGCACGGTACAGTTTGATGTCCTGGTGAGTGCACAGGTCCTTAAATTTGGGTCTTCCTTTAGTGAAGCAGACCTGTGAGTCACTGCTCCCATGGCTGCACTTATAGAATGTGGTGTTGTTGTGACAAGTATATAATATGAACATGTCCCTGTTGCCATTTTTTGGAGACTCGGCACCAAAGATGAGGAACAGGGAATGTCGGTAAAGCCGATCTTGGGACAACATTCTGCACATCACAGCCAAAGGTATAAGCATCCAGAATAGACTTTGGTACCAATAAGAAGCACTCACGTTTCTGACATTGTTGTGGTTCTTTGTTGTTGTTGTTGTTGTTGTTCTGTAAGTAAGTCTGGTCTGTGTTCTGATGCTCTGAAAGCAACAGACCGGGCAGGCTTATATAGTGCTGCACCACAACATTGCACTGAAGCACATTTGCACTGGGGCAGGCTCTGTTGCTCCTTGGCAGAGCACAAAAGCACCAGGGTGGCAACCGTTGCAGTGTGCAAGCTGGGTGGAGCATACATGTTGTGCATTGGGTGTCATGCCACTGACCATTGCAAAAGCTTTCATGCAAAGAGGAAAAGTGCACAAGTAGAGAAGTGCATGTTACAAGGCAGCCTGCAGATAGCATTTGTTGGCTTGATCCAGAATTTGTCTATACAACTGAAGTGATCTGCATTTTAATCTTGAAGAGAAGGGGAACACAGCCACTGTAAGATTAGGGGTAAGTGTGACAAATACTCTCCTGGATGTAGAAGTGATTTTCTGAGCAATGAGACACCAAAATTGCCATCGCAAACTAAGCCACACTTTGTCCCCCCTTTTTTTTTACAAAACAAAGTATGTTGACAAGTAAACAAAATACTATAGAATATCCTTGCAGAATTTTGTGCAAAATTTGAGGAGAAATGAAAGAGGCACAGTGAGAAACAAAAAGCTGTGATGTTTTTGCTCCTCACTGCTCAAGGGGACAGTAGATTTCCCAGTGACCCTGTTTTTTTTTCTTCTGTAGAGTAAGTATGAGTGATACCGACCGCTAAATAATATTGTCTGTGCATGTACTGGTAGCTACTCGGTATTGCTTGAGCAATGCTCAAACATTCTGTCAAAGTGTACCAAAAATGGTAACTGCAACTTGGTGTGACACAAAGCATTTTGCCTTCTGCACATGCACACATCTTTCTCCCTCTGGACCAGCACTGATTTTTCATATGATGAGAGGAGAATATGTCAGCAACATAAACATGGCATAATGTGAAGGAGAATTTTGGACTGAACTCAAGAATGACAGTAAACACATGCACTATCCTACCAATAGGTCGCAGGTCCCATAGGTGTCTTCACTGCAGGCATCCACTTAGAATCCCCCCATGGCGAGTCAATTAGATGTTTTATTTAATTGTGGCTTTCTTCACACATCATAGTTTAACACTTTTGGACACTTTTATCCAAATGACTTTCTAACTTTCTTATGCCTTTCTCCGAATGATATACTTTAACTTCCATTTCACCTTTGTCCGCACAAGAAAGGCTTAACAAAGGCATGTTTTCGTCAAAGCACCCCTTTGTTAAGCCTTTCTTGTGTGGACAAAAGCAAAAAGAAAGTTTAAGTATGCTGTTTGGAGAAAGACATAAGAAAGTTAAAAAGTGATTTGGATAAAAGTGTCCAAAAGTGTTAAACTATGATGTGTGGAGAAAGCCACAATTAAATAAAACATTTAATCGACTCACCATGGGAGGATTCTAAGTGGATGCCTGCAGTGAGTGCATGTACTTGATTGATCTCTTATCCTCAGAATTCAGCAGGTCAAACATGGAATCTATTGTCTTTGTCTTCATCTAACTGCTTGAAATCCACTAAGCTATGATACAATACATTTCCATTCCTTTTTGGATTTCACCACCTCCGACAGTGTGAAGACTCGCTTCTCAGTCTGTGGCTCATTCCCATGGTCAAACAGCTTGGTTGCAACCTCCTCTGCAAGCCTGGACTTCTTTAGGTCCTGGCCAAGTTCACGGTTGCAGGCGATCAGTGGATGGTTGAATAATGCTGCAAGCCACTTGATGTATAAGGTGCGCTTCTGTGGCACTGATTCCGCCATGCTTTTGACCATAGAGAACAAATCACGAGAGTGTGTAGAAGCTTCAGAAGGGTTGTATTTTCTGAGCTTGTAGGCACGGTGCAGTTTGAGTTCCTGGTGTGTGCACATGCCCTTCACGTTTTTTATATGTACTATTATATGTTTTTCTGAGTCATTATTCACCACACTGCACCTGTAGAATAAGGCTTCATGTGGTCCAGCTAGTGCTATCCACACTAGCCTGTTGCCATCTGCTGAATTGGCACCAAAGATGAGGTACAGAGAATAACTGTCAAGCTGATCTTGGGACAACATTCTGCACATCACAGCCAAAGGTGTAAGCATCCAGAATAGACTTTGGTACCAATAAGAAGCACTCATGTTTCTGACATTGTTGTGGTTCTTTGTTGTTGTTGTTGTTGTTGTTGTTGTTGTTGTTGTTGTTGTTGTTGTTGTTGTTCTGTAAGTAAGTCTGGTCTGTGTTCTGATGCTCTGAAAGCAACAGGCTGGGTGGGTTTATATAGTGCTGTGCCACAACATTGCACTGAAGCACATTTGCACTGGGGCAGGCTCTGTTGCTCCTTGGCAGAGCACAAAAGCACCAGGGTGGCAACAGTTGCAGTGTGCAAGCTGGTTGGAGCATACATGTTGTATATTGGATGTCATGCCACTGACCATTGCAAAAGCTCTCATGCAAAGAGGAAAAGTGCACAAGTAGAGAAGTGCATGTTACAAGGCAGCCTGCAGATAGCATTTGTTGGCTTGATCCAGAATTTGTCTATACAACTGAAGTGATCTACATTTGAATCTCAAAGAGAAGAGGCACACAGCCACTGTAAGATTAGGGGTAAGTGTGACAATTACTCTCCTGGATGTAGAAATGATTTTCTGAGCAATGAGACACCAAGATTGCCATTGCAAACTCAGCCACACTTTGTCCCCCTTTTTTTTTACAAAACAAAGTATGCTGACAATATTGTCACAGAATTTTGTGCAAGTTTTGAGGAGAAATAAAAGAGATACAGTGAGAAACAAAGAGCTGTGATGTTTTTGCTCCTCATTGCTCAAGGGGATGGAAGGCACTGGCACCCAGAGAGTGCCAACACTTGAGCCTACAAGACAAACAGGACAAAGTAATCTTTGTTGCTGTCAGAGATACTCTAAATACATACATGAGACGCATTTACTCACCTTTGTTGCTGTCAGAGATACTGAGGCAACAAAGGTGACAGCGCGCAGTGAAAATGGGTCGGATTATATAATAAAAACTATACAGTACCAGTCTGACAGGGATCCGACCCTTATTACTCTTGAAGTACGTAAGCCGACTTTCCGACAAGTTGGGAAAGTCGGAAATGCGAAAACGTCGGCCAAAATGTCGGCTCAAAAAACGTCGGCTCAAAAACGTCGGCCGGTCGGACACACATCGTGTCGGAAATGGGAAGAACGCGCCAGCGGGCTTACAGGGGACAGTAGCTTTGCCAATGACCCAGTTTATTTTTGTAGAGTAACTACAAGTGATACCAACTGCCAAGTAATATTGTAGGTGCAAGTACTGGTAGCTACTTGGTATTGCTCAAGCAATGCTCAAAACTTCTGTCACAGTGTACCAAAAAATGGTAACTGCAACTTGGTGTGACACAAAGCATTTTGCCTTCTGCACATGCACACATCTTTCTCCCTCTGGACCAGCACTGATTTTTCATATGATGAGAGGAGAATATGTCTGCAACATAAACATGGCATAATGTGAAGGAGAATTTTGGACTGAACTCAAGAATGACAGTAAACACATGCACTATCCTACCAATAGGTCGCAGGTCCCATAGGTGTCTTCACTGCAGGCATCCACTTAGAATCCCCCCATGGCGAGTCAATTAGATGTTTTATTTAATTGTGGCTTTCTTCACACATCATAGGTTAACACTTTTGGACACTTTTATCCAAATGACTTTCTAACTTTCTTATGCCTTTCTCCGAATGATATACTTAAACTTTCTTTTCACCTTTGTCTACACAAGAAAGGCTTAACAAAGGCATCTTTTCGTCAAAGCACCCCTTTGATAAGCCTTTTTTGTGTGGACAAAGGCAAAAAGAAAGTTTAAGTATACTGTGTGGAGAAAAGCTTAAGGAAGTTAAAAATCAATCTGGATAAAAATGTCCAGAAGTGTTAAACTATGATGTGTGAAGAAAGCCACAATTAAATAAAACATCTAATTGACTCGCCATGGGAGGATTCTAAGTGGATGCCTGCAGTGCATCATGTTTGTTCATTTGTTTTTCATCAGTCTGTGCAGTATAACTAGCTGTAGTGCATGTACTTGATTGATCTCTTATCCTCAGAACTCAGCAGGTCAAACATGGAATCTATTGTCTTTGTCTTCATCTAACTGCTTGAAATCCACTAAGCTATGATACAATACATTTCCATTCCTTTTTGGATTTCACCACCTCTGTCAGTGTGAAGACACGCTGCTCAGTCTGTGGCTTATTCCCATGGTCAAACAGCTTGGTTGCAACCTCCTCTGCAAGCCTGGGCTTCTTTATGTCCTGGCCAAGTTCAAGTTCAAGGTTGCAGGCGATCAGTGGCTCATGGAGCAATGATGCAAGCCAGGCGATGGTTGTGCTGCGCCCGGTTCCACAGGATTGCTCCTTGCCCATGAGCATACAAAGCAGTTCATGATTGTGTTCTGCATTTGCATAAAGGTGAGGTGGAAAATCGAAGAGTGCACCACCCCCATTGTGAAGCACGTCAATAACTTGTAAAGGTAGGTCTTTTCTGAGCCTGTAGGCATGGTGCAGTTTGATGTCCTGGTGGGTGCACAGGTCCTTCAAGTTGGTCATTTCTACTGTTTCAAATTCTTTTGAGGCATTGTTCACCCGGCTGCACCTGTAGAATGTGACGCGGTCTAGTCCAGTCTGTGCTATCCACACTAGCCTGTTGCCATCTTCTGATTTGGCACCAAAGATGAGGTACAGAGAAGACTTGTCAAGCCGATCTTGGGACAACATTCTGCACATCACAGCCAAAGGTGTAAGCATCCAGAATAGACTTTGGTACCAATAAGAAGCACTCACGTTTCTGACATTGTTGTGGTTCTTTGTTGTTGTTGTTGTTGTTGTTGTTGTTGTTGTTGTTGTTGTTGTTCTGTAAGTAGGTCTGTGTTCTGATGCTCTGAAAGCAACAGGCTGGGTGGGTTTATATAGTGCTGCGCCACAACATTGCACTGAAGCACATTTGCACTGGGGCAGGCTCTGTTGCTCCTTGGCAGAGCACAAAAGCACCAGGGTGGCAACCGTTGCAGTGTGCAAGCTGGTTGGAGCATACATGTTGTGCATTGGTTGTCATGCCACTGACCTCATTGCAAAAGCTTTCATGCAGAGGGAGGAAAAGTGCACAAGTAGAGAAGTGCATGTTACAAGGCAGCCTGCAGATAGCATTTGTTGGCTTGATCCAGAATTTGTCTTTACAACTGAAGTGATCTACATTTTAATCTCAAAGAGAAGAGGCACACAGCCACTGTAGGAGTAGGGGCAAGTGTAACAAATACTCTCCTGGATGTAGGAGTGATTTGCTGAGCAATGGGACACCAAAATTGCCATTGCAAACTAAGCCACACTTTGTCCCCCCTTTTTTTTTTACAAAACAAAGTATGTTGACAAGTAAACAAAATACTATAGAATATCCTTGCAGAATTTTGTGCAAAATTTGAGGAGAAATGAAAGAGGCACAGTGAGAAACAAAAAGTTGTGATGTTTTTGCTCATCACTGCTCAAGGGGACAGTAGCTTTCCCAATGACCCTGTTTTTTTCTGTAGAGCAAGTATGAGTGATACTGACTGCTAAATAATATTGTCTGTGCATGTACTGGTAGCAACTCGGTATTGCTTGAGCAATGCTCAAAAATACTGTCAAAGTGTACCAAAAATGGTAACTGCAACTTGGTGTGACACAAAGCATTTTGCCTTCTGCCTTCTGCACATGTGCACATTTTTCTCCCTCTGTACCAGCGCCTGATTTTTCATATGATGAGGAAAGGAGAATATGTCTATAACATAAGAGGACATTTGACTGGCTGGCTCACATGTGGTACAAGGTGCTTTGGTAATGAAGCTCAAATTTGCAAAAATAACTACGAAAAACGGGCGAGAAATGGGTGGTTTAGGCGGGTGACCCGTTGAGTGGTGGTATGTGACCCATTGACGGGTGAACGGCTGCAAGGCTCGTTTGACTAGAGGGAAGTGCGGCGGAAGCATATACTGTACACGTGCCTGCGGGGTTGGTTGCGCGCACTGAGAGCGCGAGTTTGGTCGGAGCGCACTCGAGCTTGGAAGGCCCGCTGCCGACACACTACGCCCCGTCCTGCGTCAACAGCGTGCCACCACCATAGTGCGCATCCGCCATCGACACAATGTCCCTACATAAGCCCATCCCGAGCACCCACTGCCAGTTCGCCGTCTTCCGCACCGCGCGCGCCGCGGCTGCGGCCGTACGCGCTGTGGGGCGTGCGTAGTCGCTCTCGTCGAGACGGGCTCGGCAATGCATGTATACATTACGCTGTTTGGCTTCCGCTCTTGAGCGCGCGGATCGGCGTCGCCACCCGGGGATAACGCCAGGGTCGCCGGGATCGGCGGCGGGGCGGGTGAATGGTTGAGGCCGGGAAGTTATCGCAGGGATGTGGATAGCGGCCGACCGGCGGGAAAGCCGGCCTCACAGGCCGGGCCCAACACCACTGTGCTGCCGGCGGAGAGAAGTACCCAGGCTGATATCGGGCGCGTCGCACGTCCAGCAGGAGAAGACAACAGAGCAAACGCGCGCCATGAGAGCGCGCACTGCGGGCTAGAGGGCAGCCGGACAGGCCGACAGCGCGGAGATGAAACCGCGCGGGACATCGGACAGCCCAGCGAGACGCAGGATCGATGGTGCAGAGCGGAAATAGATCCGTTGCTGCTGCTGCGCACGTGCTCCGGTGGCGCTTCGGGCGAGAGAAGGCGCGCGCTGCGCTGCCCGCCCTCGGGGGGTGCACGCGGCCGCCCGGAGAGAACTCCTGGCGGCGGCGGCGTAGGCGGGCGGCAGGTATATCTGCTATATTGATAGCGTTGTTTGACGTGCCAATGTGGGTGGTCCGGAGATATTTCCGACGACTAGCTCTGAGCTGCAGAGATGGATCGCGCCAGATTCCTGATTACTAGATAAGAGGCCTCGCCAGCGCAGGCGGGGGCGGCGCAGGCAGGAGACGCGCGGCCCTCCTCTGTAATCTGCGTGTACTAAGCCAAGCCCCTGCGCGCACTCGCACATCTCGTAGCGGCAGGACAGCAGGAGAGTCCAGGACTAGGCCGCTTTCGCACAAGCGCGCGATAGCAAACCGCTGAGCGTTCCCACGAATACAAATAGCCGACCGTCGTCGTTCGTGATTGCGCTCCCTCCCCTCCCTCCTCGTCCCGTTCCCGCACTGATTGGGCTCCCCCGCCCCCGTCTCCGCCTCCTGCACCTTATCACCTCGCCAGATAATCGCGCCTAATTGCTATTCTCCATATCTCCGCGTAATAACGACCAGGTCGCCTCCATAAGTACCCGGGCAGCACACAGCAGACAGACAGACAGGCAGGCAGGCAGACAAACCACATCCCTCCAGCCGCGTCCCGGAGGATCACACAGAACACAGAAGGCCGTACCATCACGGCGCACAAACCAGCTTCGGTGCGTGTGAACGCAGCCCGCCTCCCGGGGCGAGCTCAAGACAGCGGAAGAGTGACCAGATCCCGCAGGCGAGAAGCGAAGCGAGCGAGCGAGCGACCCGCTCCAAGGCAGGATCAAACAGCCGCCCTGTGGTGATTGCGCGGACCAAGCAGCAAAGTCTGTCAATATCCATCTGTGATGGCCTCTGTGATCGCTGATGCACCGTCTGCGCTGTTGCTGATGGCAGCCGCGATACATACATACATACAGAGTACAGAGCGTCCTCCTCCCTCCCGGCCTATCTATATCACACGACACCCTCCTCCTCCTCCCCCGGTGACCACCGCGCCCGAGCATGGGCCGCTCCCTCGACATCGACGACCCGCTCACGGCTGCGCTCGCGCCGCCCGCGGACGAAACGCCCGCGCAGCGCGCGGAGCGCGAGCGCCGCGAGGCGCACGCGCGCCACGTGAACGACGAGATCGACGAGCTGCTGCGCGCGGAGCGCCTCGCGCTCAAGAAGAAGCGCAGGCCCGTCAAGGTCCTCCTCCTCGGCCAGAGCGAGAGCGGCAAGTCCACGACGCTCAAGAGTGCGTGTGCCGTGTCCGCCCGCCCCTCCCCGAATGACTGACTGACTGACTGACTGGTTCTTGTGTTGTGCCCAGACTTCCAGCTCGCGTACGCGCGCAACGCGTGGCAGGAGGAGCGCGCGTCCTGGCGCGCCGTCGTGCAGCTCAACCTCCTGCGCTCCGTCAACCTCATCCTCGACGTCCTGCAGAGCGCGCTCGCCGGCGCGGCCCCCGGCTCCGGTGCGTCCTCCAGCGCGTACCTCCTCGACGACGTCGACGACGACGACGCGACGCCGCCGCCGCCGCCCGCAGCGGGCCTCGCGCTCTCCGAGACGCACAAGCTGCTGCGCCTCCGCCTCGCCCCGCTGCGCCGCGTCCAGGCGGACCTCGAGCGGCGGCTCGGCAGCGGCGCGGAGGAGCCCGTGTCCGTCGCAGGCGGCCCGCCGACCGTCGCCGCGCCCTTCGACGGCACCCCCGCGGCGGGGCGCCGCCCGCAGGAGTTCTACGTGCGCTCGTCGACCGGGTGGAAGAGCGCGCTCGACCGCCTGCGCCCGCGCAGCAGCTCCGGCTCCGCGGGCAGCCGCGAGGAGGCGCAGGAGCGCGCGCGCCGCGAGCGCGACGCGGAGGAGTCGACGGCGATTATTGCGGGCTGCTGTGAGGACATGCACGCGCTGTGGACGGACAGCGTCGTGCGCCAGCTGCTCACCGCGCGCCGGCTGCACCTCGAGGACAGCGCGGGCTTGTGAGTGTGCTCCCTCCCCTCCCCTTTTTGTTTTGTTTTGGAGACGCGGCGCTGACGCGGACGGGCTCACGCTCGCACTCGCACTCACAGCTTCCTGGACGACGTGCAGCGCGTCGCGACGCACGACTACGAGCCGTCGGACGACGATATCGTGCGCGCGCGGCTGCGCACGATGGGCGTGCAGGAGTACCACTTCCTGTTCGAGCGCGGCGCGGAGGCGGGGCAGGAGTGGCTGATGTACGACGTCGGCGGGACGCGCTCGCTGCGGCAGGCGTGGGCGCCGTTCTTCGACGACATCAACGCGATCATCTTCCTCGCGCCCATCTCCGCCTTCGACGAGAAGCTCGCGGAGGACCGCCGCGTGAACCGCCTCGAGGACTCGTTCCTCCTCTGGAAGGCCGTCTGTGCGAATAGGTTGCTGGCGAAGACGCAGCTCGTGCTGTTTCTGAATAAGTGCGACTTGTTGGGGAAGAAGCTCGCGGCCGGCGTGCAGATGAGGGACTACGTCCCGAGCTTTGGCGACCGCAGCAACACGTCCGGCACCGTCGCGAAGTGTGAGTCTGCCCCCCGCCCCCGCCCCCGCCCCCGCCCCGCATGCGATCTGATATTACCTTGACCTGCAGACCTAAGGACGAAGTTCCGCGACATGTCGAAGAACTACTCCCCCGAGCCGCGGCCCATCTACACGCATCTGACCTCCGTCATCGTACGTACACCCCGCCGCGCCTCCCTCCCCTTCCCGTTCTTCTTCCGCGCGCTGACCGCTTTTGCGCATGAACAGGACACGAAGGCGACTGCCCTGACACTCGGCGCCGGTAGGTTCCTTCTTCTCTCCTTCCTCCCCCTCCTCTCCTGTACCGCGCGCTGGCGCGGCCCGACCCGTCCGATCCGACCTAACTAACACGCATTTTGCTTTTCTTTCTTCTGATTTGAAGTCCGCGAGGGCATCCTGCGGGAACATCTCAGAGGTGCCGACTTCCTCTAGCCTCCGCCGTTGCAGCTGTCGGTTATTGACAGTGGTTGGTTTTCCGCATCGCATCGCATCGCATCGCATCGCTTCCCCCCGCGCGCCGCGCCGCGCCGCTCCTCGAATCGCTATCGCCATCGCCGTTGGCCGCCCCCTCCCCTGCGGCTCGCTCGCTCGCTCGCTTCGCCGCTCCTCCGCTCCTCGGCTACCGCCAGACACGCTCCTCTGAAGAGAAAACAACCGCGGGGCCGTCCGGCCCGGACGCCGGGCCGCACCTAACGCACCCGGCAACCTCCGTTCCCTCTTTTCTTCTTTCTCTCTAATCTTATCTTCCCTTTTTTTCTTCTTGATTCACGAACCCGAGAGATGGCCTGTGCTGCCGCCTCCGCGCGCTGTAATCGCTGGCCTACCCACCCGCTGCTCTCCCCGACCTCACGTCTCGTCCTCCTCTCCGTTTCCTCTCTCCTCTCCCCCGCGCGCTCACCGTGTTGTACTTCCCCCCGCCCGCCCGCCCGACCTCTCCCCCATTTTATGCTGCTCCCGCTCCCGCTCCGCGGCGCTGCCGGCCCCTGCCGCGCCGGCTCTGCGCCCTGCTTGTTTTCTTTGGCTTGCGTATTCGCTTTTCTTTTCTTTTCTTTTCTTCTTGTTTTTACTCTTTTGTGTCCCCCGCGCCCGCCCGTGCGGCGCCCGCCGTGCTTGCCGTACATACGTATATATGTGGATTGTAATACCAGCTTGCTGCTTGCTGCGACGGATGGACATGCGTGTATGCATGTACATATGTACGTATGGTGGGACGTCCTGTGTTTGCGGCGTGTGTTCTATTCTCGCGACCCGGTTTGCTGTGTGGATGCGTCGTTGGGGGCGGGGTATCTACGCTTGTGTATATATGCAGTAATCTAGGACTCTAGGCTAGGCTGTCTGAAGTGCGCAGAAATCGCCTTCGACAGAGTGACCAAATGGAAGTCGAGGTCGCAGAAACAAGACAAAGACTCGCCTAGCAACAAACAAGAACGCATGTTCTGGGCTGATAAATAATACACATGGACGGGGCGTACTTCTTATTTCGTTTGCGCCGTGGAACTTCACTGGTAAGCAGGAAGCCTTGCGTGGCCCTGCTTGACCAACTGCGCGTGGAAGTCGGAACGCAATTCAGACGTGGCGTTGTGATTTCTCCCTGTCCGCCGTATGTGAACAGTGAATGTAAAAGGTAATCATTTTTACATGATTCTGGTATTGTGGATTTTTCGAGTGGTAGTTCTATAGATAGACCGTCGACCCGGTTTAAAACAAACCCCGAACGCGGTTGAAATCAGGCGTCAGCGGACCTCCTGAAATACACCGCATCTTCCTCGAGGAAGCGTAAAACGGTGATTGCCTATTGCCTTCCGGGTGATCAGGCGAGCTGAAAATCAAGCGGCGCCCTATAGTGGTTCTCCATCACATCTCGCACCGTGATGACATCACAAATGCTGGTTGTTTTCGTGCGCTGGACACGGTCTATCGTCCGTTCCGGTGCAACGCACACGAAGAAATTGTCCTTCCTCATGCATTCCCTGTGCAATTCTTGCTTTTTGGCTTCTGGATCTGATACAATGATCGAACTATGAGCCAGGCTTTGCAACTCGTTTCTTATATGAATACGAGAAACGGCCTCCCTAGGACACGTCTCTTCCTCCGCTAGTCAGAATACACTACAGAACGCTCCTTCCTCTGACTATACGCAGTAACGCATGGCAAGTGAATGTGCCGGGAATTTGCTATGCGAAGAAGTGGCTACGTTGGCGCAGGCTTTCCGAATCATACAATGGTCGAAACTCTCCAATCGTGATTTCTTGATTCTACGATTGAAGAATCCGCGCTGACATGCCGTCGGTACCCCTAAGTATCAGCCCTGGCACTCTTCTCTTACGACTTCAGTGTGTTGCGTTGTGCTGTCTCCGAGTTTTAATATCTTCTGATTGTGAATGTTGTAGTCGTGACCCTCGATGGCGAATATGCATTGATGTGGGTGAGTACAAGCTTAAGCCAATGCACATCCAGCCGTTAAATTCTGCTTCTCTCACCGTGATTCATCACTCGCAGAACGCTAGCTTTGGGCTTGGGAAGGTTCTTTTCCTCGCGGTTAGTATGGATTTCAACGTGCCCGAACTATCTGCTATTCGTGCTTATTACAATCCCAATCGTAGATTCGATATGCACATCTCTTCACTATAATGTGAGCTCTTAAAAGCCATTTTTCTTTGGCTTTGCTCTAAGTAGACTTCCGTAGAATCATCAATCTCGGTGCGTTCTTTTGTGCAATTCCATGATAACCAGGCGATGTCTGGAGTCGCATACTTATGTATTCCTTGTACCTGAAGTTTTGTTCCCTCCGGAGGCATCGAGTGAAGTGAGTTTGGTTTACTCATCGCTAAATCGTTCGCTCAGATCAGTTCGTTTCTCCTCAGCTGTTGCGTATTGGTTTCTATTCTCCAGAGGTTATACAACCTCATTGCTGACTTCTTCTTTTTTGCGCAGATGTGCGTGCAGCAGTAATTCTTAAATCAGAAGCTCGACACTAGCTTATGGGGATTATTTTAGGTGTCTCTTGGGTTAGATTCCAATGGGTAGCAGGGACAGTTTTGGCGAATCTTGCAGAGTGTACGTCTTTCGCAAACCATGGTATAGACTCATGGAACAGTTAATGGGGATTTCAGTGGCCTTGCAACTGCGCATTTATGCATTATATAACAAAAATCGGAAGATTTTGATCCTCCTGATCACATCCTTCTCGACAACTTTTATCGCAATGCTTACCCTCAGCATCAAGGTCTTGCTGCATGAGAAAAGTAATTTATCGTCCTAATGCTGATGGTGCACCCTATAACCCCCCTTCCTCGTATAGACTCATTCTACAATTTCGGAAGCGGACAGGACATGCATATGTGTGTGCCCATCAATTTGTCGAGCTATTTCCGGGAGATATGGATTCCGCTGCTCGTGCACGAGGCACTGCTGCTTGGACTTGCTTTGTACAAAGCGATTGAAAGCATGAGGACTTACGGGGTATGAGGTTCGATGAACCGAATCACCATCTTTCTTGTGAGGGATTCAGTTATGTATTTCTTCATGTGGGATTCTTCCTTCATTTATTCTCCTAGTTACAACTGATCTCTGTTCAATCCAGTGTATTCGTAACCTATCTCGTGAGCCAGCTTATTTGGGCACTCGGAGGCGTGCGTACTGCCTCGTTTTCCTTGTGATTTTTTGAAACTACTTTCCATTAACTGGATTTCTGTGCAATCAGGCAAGCTATATCGAGATTCCCGTCTGCTTCGCAATCTCCATGGGAGGCATAATGAGTCAGCGCCTGCTCTTGAACATCCGGCAGCAGTTTCTGGACTACAATCCGGCGTTGCTATCTAACGGGTCGGGCTCGAGTTTGGGTGTGAGGAAGAAGGGCTTGCAGGTACAGATGCGATCCAGAACTACTATCGACGGTACTGATGACCACGACATGCCTACGGGAAACATCATGCTCGTGCCTCTCAAGAAAGCCAGCCCTTGTGTAAGAACGTCCATTCGGTGTGATATTATTTGAAAACTGACCGCATTGATTCACCGGGCAGGTTTGAGGATTTGGCAATGAGGCCGATCTTTTCATATCGCATTGGTATCTGCCATGTGCCTATACTTGCGTTCTTCTATCACTGTAGAGATGGAAGCAAAATCGTGACTAGTGTTTATGATCCTGATGAATTTTTGAAATACTTATGTCGAGGAACTAAATTCGACCCGCTTCATCATAATGATGGATTGATCTTCGGATGGTCAAACCGCAGAGGCGGTCAACCTTGACGCTATTGTTGATTATGTTAGATACAGGTGCAATTCGACGTTCGAAGAGTGTTTCACGAAATCGTTAGCTATTCACGCACGAAAGTTTGCGAAGGCGCCGTGAACAAGGGCCAGCCGGACATTGCTGCTTTGACTAGATGGCGCGTTGTGAGGATCGATTGGATTTGGACTTGGCAAGCGTCAAGCACCATTCTGTTCCAGGGTAGAAGTCGGGTCATGTACATATTCTTACAATATTGGTTACATACTAAATCTGGCAATGGCGCACGACGCTGTCCGTCCACAGCGCGTCGCAGCAGCCCGCGATGATCGCCGTCGACTCCTCCGCGTCGCGCTCCTGCGCCTCCTCGCTAGCGCAGGTGGTCGAGCGCGCTCTTCCACCCGGTCGACGAGCGCACGTAGAACTCCTGCGGGCGGCGCCCCACCCCCGTGCCGGAAGCGTCGAAGGGCGCGGCGACGGTCGGCGGGCCGCCTGCGACGGACACGGGCTCCTCCGCGCCGCTGCCGAGGCGCCGCTCGAGGTCCGCCTGGACGCGGCGCAGCGGCGCGAGGCGCAGGCGCAGCAGCTTGTGCGTCTCGGAGAGCGCGAGGCCCGCGGCGGGCGGCGGCGGCGGCGGCGTCGCGTCGTCGTCGAGGAGGTACGCGCTGGAGGATGAACCGGAGGCGGCGCCGGCGAGCGCGCTCTGCAGGACGTCGAGGATGAGGTTGACGGAGCGCAGGAGGTTGAGCTGCACGACGGCGCGCCAGGACGCACGCTCCTCCTGCCACGCGTTGCGCGCGTACGCGAGCTGGAAGTCTGGGGCAGCGCACGCAGGGGGTCGGTCAACCAGTCAGTCAGTCAGTCATTCGGGGAGGGCGGGCGGACACGAGACAAGACACATCACAAACGACAACGGGTTGGCTATTTGTATTCGTGGGAACGCTCAGCGGTTTGCTATCGCGCGCTTGTGCGAAAGCGGCCTAGTCCTGTCCTGCCGCTGCGAGATGTGCGAGTGCGCGCAGGGGCTTGGCTTAGTACACGCAGATTACAGAGGAGGGCCGCGCGTCGTCTGCCTGCGCCGCCCCCGCCTGCGCTGGCGAGGCCTCTTATCTAGTAATCAAGAATCGGGCGCGATCCATCTCTGCAGCTCAGAGCTAGTCGTCGGAAATATCTCCGGAGCACATTGGCACGTCAAACAACGCTATCAATACAGCAGATATACCCGCTGCCCGCCGACGCACGCCGCCGCCAGGAGTTCTCTCCGGGCGGCCGCATGCACCCCCCGGGGGCGGGCAGCGCAGCGCGCGCCTTCTCTCGCCCGAAGCGCCACCGGACCACGTGCGCAGCAGCAGCAACGGATCTATTTCCGCTCTGCGCATTGCTCGCCATCGATCCCCACACGCGCGCCCGCGTCTACGCGCGTCGCTGGACTAGCCGGCTGCCCGATGCCCGATGTCCCGCGCGTCTCATCTCCGCGCTGTCGGGCTGTCCGGCTGCACTCTAGCCCGCAGCGCGCGCTCTCATGGCGCGCGCGTGCTCTGCTGTCTTTCCCTGCTGGACGTGCGACGCGCCACATATCACCCTGGGTACTTCTCTCCGCCGGCAGCACAGTGGTGCCGGGCCCGGCCTGGGAGGCCGGCCTTCCCGCCGGTCGCCCGCTATCCACATCCCTGCGATAACTTGCCGGCTTCAACCATTCACCCGCCCCGCCGCCGATCCCGGCGACCCTGGCGTTATCCCCAGGCGGCGACGCGCCAAGCCGAGCCAGACGCGTCAGTGTACATGTCTTGCCGAGCCGGTCTCGACGATAGCGACTGCGGCGCGCGCGATGCGGAAGACGGCGAACTGGCAGTGGGTGCTCGGGATGGGCTTATGTGGGGACATTGTGTCGATGGCGGATGCGCACTATGGTGGTGGCACGCTGTTGACGCAGGACGGGGCGTTGTGGATCAGCAGCCGGGCCTTCTAAGCTCGAGTGCGCTCCGACCAAACTCGCGCTCTCAGTGCGCGCAGCCAACCCCTGCAGGCATGTACAGTATATGCTTCCGTGGCACTTCCCTCTAATCGGACGAGCATTGCAGCCATTCACCCGTCAATGGGACACACCACCACTCAACGGGACACCCGCCTAAACCGCCCATTTCTCGCCCGTTTTTCCTACTTATTTTTGCGTTTTCGAGCTTCAGTTACATACCAAAGCACCGTATACCAAGTGTGACCCATCCAGTCTCAGTGTTTTTTCTTCAGCAATGCTCAAAATACCGTCAATGTGTAACTAAAATGATAACTGCCACTTGGCGTGACACAATACACTCTGTCTTCTGCACACATTTACATTCTACTGTAGTTTGTTCACTTGTCAGCATACTTTGTTTTGAAAAAAAAAAGGGGGGGACAAAGTGTGACTGAGTTTGCAATGGCAATTTGGCATCCCTTTGCTCAGCAAATCACTCCTACATCCAGGAGAGTATTTGTTACACTTGCCCCTACTCCTACAGTGGCTGTGTTCCCCTTCTCTTCAAGATTAAAATGCAGATCACTTCAGTTGTATAGACAAATTCTGGATCAAGCCAACAAATGCTATCTGCAGGCTGCCTTGTAACATGCACTTCTCTACTTGTGCACTTTTCCTCCCTTTGCATGAAAGCTTTTGCAATGAGGTCAGTGGCATGACAACCAATGCACAACATGTATGCTCCAACCAGCTTGCACACTGCAGCAGTTGCCACCCTGGTGCTTTTGTGCTCTGCCAAGGAGCAACAGAGCCTGCCCCAGTGCAAATGTGCTTCAGTGCAATGTTGTGGTGCAGCACTATATAAACCTGCCCATTCTGCTGCTTTCAGAGCATCAGAACACAGACCTACTTACAGAACAACAACAACAACAACAACAACAACAACAACAACAAAGAACCACAACAATGTCAGAAACGTGAGTGCTTCTTATTGGTACCAAAGTCTATTCTGGATGCTTACACCTTTGGCTGCGAGGTGCAGAATGTTGTCCCAAGATCAGCTTGACAGTTATTCTCTGTACCTCATCTTTGGTGCCAAGTCTCCAGAAAATGGAAACAGGACAATATGGATAGCATGGAGGACTTCTCACGATAACATTTTGTTCTTCAAGTGCAGCCAAGGGCCCAGAAGCTCAGAGGACTACTTTTCAGTATACAGAGGCAAGGACCCAGGCATGGAACTGCACCATGCCTACAGGCTTAGCAAAAACAGACTCACGGAAGGTTATGAAGATAATTTTTTTGCACTCACACAGGATGAGCAGGCTGCAGCCAATAGAAGATATGAAGCACTGAACAACATGCTCAGTGGCAAGGTGCGCTCCTGTGGCACCAAGCGTGCCACATGCATCATGTGGCTTGCAGCATTGCTCCTTGAGCCACTGATCACCTCCAACCTCACACTTGACTGGGACCTAAAGAAGCCCGGGCTTGCAGAGTCAGCTGCAACCCAGCTGTTTGACCATGGGAATTCACCTCAGACTGAGCCACGCATCTTCATGCTGTCAGAGGTGGTGAAAGAAAAGGCAAAGAAGGCTTGTATTTTGTCGTAGCTTAGTGGATTTCAAGCAGTTAGATGAAGACAAAAATAATAGATTTCATGTTTGACCTGCTGAGTTCTGAGGATAAGAGATCAATCAAGTACATGCACTACAGCTAGTTATACTGCACAGACTGATGAGAAACAAATGAAAAAACATGATGCACTGCAGGCATCCACTTAGAATCCTCCCATGGCGAGTCGATTAGATGTTTTATTTAATTGTGGCTTTCTTCACACATCATAGTTTAACACTTCTGGACATTTTTATCCAGATTGATTTTTAACTTCCTTAAGCCTTTCTCCACACAGTATACTTAAACTTTCTTTTTGCCTTTGTCCACACAAAAAAGGCTTATCAAAGGGGTGCTTTGACGAAAACATGCCTTTGTTAAGCCTTTCTTGTGTGGACAAAGGTGAAATGGAAGTTAAAGTATATCATTCAGAGAAAGGCATAAGAAAGTTAGAAAGTCATTTGGATAAAAGTGTCCAAAAGTGTTAAACTATGATGTGTGAAGAAAGCCACAATTAAATAAAACATCTAATTGACTCGCCATGGGGGGATTCTAAGTGGATGCCTGCAGTGAAGACACCTATGGGACCTGCGACCTATTGGTAGGATAGTGCATGTGTTTACTGTCATTCTTGAGTTCAGTCCAAAATTCTCCTTCACATAATGCCATGTTTATGTTACAGACATAATCTCCTCTCATCATATGAGAAATCAGTGCTGGTCCAGAGGGAGAAAAATGTGTCCATGTGCAGAAGGCAAAATGCTTTGTGTCACACCAAGTTGCAGTTACCATTTTTGGTACACTTTGACAGAATGTTTGAGCATTGCTCAAGCAATACCGAGTAGCTACCAGTACATGCACAGACAATATTATTTAGCGGTCGGTATCACTCATACTTACTCTACAGAAGAAAAAAAAAACATGGTCACTGGGAAATCTACTGTCCCCTTGAGCAGTGAGGAGCAAAAACATCACAGCTTTTTGTTTCTCACTGTATCTCTTTTATTTCTCCTCAAAACTTGCACAAAATTCTGTGACAATATTGTCAGCATACTTTGTTTTGTAAAAAAAAAAGGGGGACAAAGTGTGGCTGAGTTTGCAATGGCAATCTTGGTGTCTCATTGCTCAGAAAATCACTTCTACATCCAGGAGAGTATTTGTCACACTTGCCCCTACTCCTACAGTGGCTGTGTTCCCCTTCTCTTCGAGATTAAAATGCAGATCACTTCAGTTGTATAGATATATTCTGAAATGAGCTGGCAAGTGCTATCTGCAGGCTGCCTTGTAAAATACACTTCTCTACTTGTGCACTTTTCCTCTGTGCATGAAAGCTTTTGCAATGGTCAGTGGAATGACACCCAATGCACAACATGTATGCTCCACCCAGCTTGCACACTGCAACGGTTGCCACCCTGGTGCTTTTGTGCTCTGCCAAGGAGCAACAGAGCCTGACCTGGTGCAAATGTGCTTCAGTGCAATGTTGTGGTGCAGCACTATATAAACCTGCCCAGTCTGCTGCTGCTTTTGGAGCATCAGAACACAGACCTACCTACAAAACAACAACAACAACAGCAACAAAGAACCACAACAATGTCAGAAATGTAAGTGCTTCTTATTGGTACTGAAGTCTGTCTGAATGCTTACACCTTTGGTACTGTGATGTGCAGTATGGATTCCCAAGATCGGCTTGACCCACATTCTCTGTTCCTTGTATTTGGTGCTGAGTCTCCAGTAAACGGCAACAGAGAAATATGGATAGCATGGACTAGTGACAGCTTCGCCAAATTCTACAAATGCAGCCAAGGGTCCATAAGCTCATGGGACTACTTTGGAAAAGCCACAGCCGAGGACCCAGGTATCGACCTGCACCATGCCTACAGGCTTAGCAAAAAGATACCTGTGGAAGGTTATGACATTGGTGGAGAGGATTTCGTTGCTCTTTCAATGGATGAGCGGGCTGCAATCAGAAGAAGATCTGAAGCACTGGAAAACATGCTCAAAAGCAAGTTGCACTCTTGTAACACAGAGCGCACTGCATCCATTGCATGGCTTGTAGCACTGCTCCATGAGCCACTAATCACCTCCAACCTCACACTTGACCAGGACCTAAAGAAGCCCGGGCTTGCAGAGTCAGCTGCAACCCAGCTGTTTGACCATGGGAATGCACCACAGACTGAGCAGCGAGTCTTCAAGCTGTCAGAGATAGTGTAGATGAGTGCAGGATGCTGCTGCCAATCTAAAGCAGGCATGGCAGGCTTGGCGTTGGTCTGTTTCTCTACTCCTAGATAGACTGTGCACCCACACATTTGTAGTAGTTGAGCTAAAATACAGCTCATTTCAAAACATAGAGAGAATTTGGGAGCCAACACTGGCTAAATGTCTGAAGGTATGCGGGCATGCTTCAAGACTCAAGTGTTACAATTTCGGAGTTTACAAGTGTTGCGGTGTGGCGACTGCACATGCTGCAAGGTGCGCAGGTCCACGAGACACGAGGGACAAGCTTGCATATTATTATAACTCCATAGGGTTTGTGTATTATAGTGCTCTTTTAGCACAGATCATCACAATGAAGACATTCACTCGGAGTAGAAAAAGGAGGCGGGTCGGTTGAGCTGAAAAATCTTGTAGACTCTGAGCACGTGCATTGAAAAGGTGTCTTCTGGTGGTACGTCCAAGCTTGAGGGAATTTCAGAAGCCGGATTTATCAAAGTTGAAGGAGATGGATGCGAAAGGTTCATTTCCCTATCTTCATATCTCGCTCATGCCAGTACGTCACGGGCACGCGGGCGCGCCTTCCTTCCTTGTATATCTGCGCCGATCAACCCCACATCGGGGAAGTGGCTTCTAGGCTATCCTTAGCGCCATCTGCAGTTACATGTACAGCGCACACCCACGCCCGCTGACGACACTGCCCCCGTCGCCGCCCGCGCCGCCATCGACAGCCCATCGCACCCACACCCACGCCTACGCCAGTCCTCACGCCCACGCCCACGCCCGTTGCGCATGCCGCCCTCCCCCCGCAGCTCGAGTCTCTGTCTGTGTCTCTGACTGTGACCACGACCGCAATGTCCGCGAGCACGAGCAGCGCGCCTTCGACCGCGGCAGGTGCGACGAGCACGGCGCCCCCCGCGCCCTTCACGCCCGTCCCCATCCCGAGCTCCGGCGGCCCCGGGCCCTCGCAGTCCGGCCCGCCGAACAACGTCCCGCAGAGCAACGCCTTCCCCCAGTCCACCGCGTCCAACCTCTACCGTGCGTCCCCCTCCCCAGAGCCCGTGTGACCCACTAACTCCCTCCATCTAGTGTACACATTCCTAGGTACCCCCACCCTTCTCCTGAACACACGCGCGCAGCCATCTGACCGCCCCCACCTCGATCTACAGCGACGCTCGTGCTCCTCCTCCTCGTCTCGGGCGCCGTCATCCTGCGCTCCATGACGCTGCGCGTGCGCGCGCGCCGCGCGCTCGAAGAGGCCATCCGCAACGGCACGTACGTGCCGCCCTCGCGCTTCTCCCCCGGCGGCAGCGCCGCGGGCGCCGCACCCGAGCCCCCGCCGTGCCTCTTCGACGCGCACGTGAAGGACCTCGAGCGCGGCTACGGCGACGGCGGCGGCGATGCCGAGGAGGAGAAGCAGGAGAAGGAGAACAGTTGGGCCCGGCTGAAGGTACGCCCCGTACCCCCGTCCGCGCACCACCACCGCTCACACCCTTACAGCCCCTCGCAGCCACATTCATCCCCTCTCCCTCTCCCTCCCCTTCTGCCTCTCCCTCTCCCGCCCCCGCACCGGCCCAGCCGGCGCCCTGGACGTGGCGCCGCCCCCTGCGCGCGCTGCACATCCGCGACGTGCTCGACGCGCTCGCCGCGCGCGACCTCCACGCGCGCCTCGCGCACGCGCACGCGCGCGGCCCGAGCCAGGGGCAGCTTGCCGCCGCCGCGTTCGCGCCTCGTGAGGGTGCGGGTGGGGGAAATAAAGAAGGCGGAGAGCGTGATGGGGAGGGAGAGGGAGGGAGTGCGCCGGAGACGCCGACGGTCCCGCGCCCCGCGGCGGTGCGCGTCGCGGTGCTCGTCGCGATGCCCGACCCCGCGCGCCCGGCGTACTACGCGCGCGCGGCACCCGAGAAGGGCGAGAAGAGAGGGTCGACGGCGAGCGGCGGCGGTGCGGAAAAAGGGAACGATAGCGAGAAGGAGGGGGAGGGGGACGTGCCGTACGTCGAGTTCGGCGTCGCCGAGGTGCCGCTTGGCGGTGCGCCGCCGGTGCCGGCCGCGGAAAACGGAGAGGGTGCGGGTGGCGGCGAGCTGAAGAGCAGTTGCTAAGGCCCGTCTAGTTTACGCGATTACGACTCGAATGAATGAATGGATCGATGGATGACGGGTGGAGAGAAGGACGGAGGGACGGACGCGCGGAGGTACGAGACGCGCCGCGTATGTACATATTTTCGCTTTGCTTTTGTTTTTGCTATTGCTGTGGAGTAGACCGCTCTTGCTTTCGGATTGTACAATACTTGTTTTCTTCTTTTTTCTAACGAAGTCGAAATCGCACTCTGTCTGGATGTACGACCTGCCTGGGATCTACTTAGCGCGTGCGCGCTTTGATAACGAGAGGGAAGGGGCTGCGTGTGTGGTGTGTCGGGAGCGAGCCAGCCACAAAGCCCAGAGCGTTGCTTCGATAAGAATAAGGCGTAGCTGGCGATCTGTACGGCCATGCGAGAACGCCTGATCGTGTATCCATATGCGTATCTGTACGTGCAGAGAACAGAGTACAGTGTGCTACGCCGCGCGCCCAGAGACTGCGCAGACGCGTCTGTTCCGCAGATACGAATACACGTTTCTGAAATAAATTCCGAACCGAGGGAAGCCGGCTCGTGTACATACATACAGATACAGTACACGCTTAAGTTAAGCCACAGGCCCGCAGCCCGCATAAATACACCACACAGGTACATACAGCCGCCCCTCCCCCCGTACGTTACACGCTACACAGACCCGCTCCCCAGCGAGCTCGCATTCGAGTGCAGGCCGAACACCTCGCTGCTCGTCCGGCGCGCAATGTCGATCACGCTCCCGTTGGACAGGAAGGGCGTCCGCGCCGCGCGCAGCTCGAGCCCGGGCGCCTCGCCTACGCAGCACGCGCGCGCGTGCGCGCTGCGGATGCGGAGGTGCAGGTGCGCGCAGAGGACGTTGACGAGGACGCTCTCGGGGCTGCGGGGAGAGAATATGTCAGCAGTTTGCAATTTTGGTGCGAGAGGGGGAGACGCACATGATGAAACCGTCGCTCAGGGACGGCTGTCGAAATCAGGGTCAACAATCATAGCAACAATTAGCTTATCGCGCTGCGTGGGTACGGCATGGAGAGAGCAGCGCACCGAGGCGGAGACGACGAGCGCGAGGTTCGCGGACGTCGTCACTACGGGTGTCGAGTCAACTGGCTTAGCGGGACACTTAGGCTGGGGCGCGATATTCGGTCACTCACATGTGATGACGCTGAAGTAGGCGATGCCTTTCGAAACGGCGGATTTTGGACGCGTCTGTCAGATGCAGGGAGGCGAATAAGGCAAGAGCAGGCGTACCATCGCGAGACAGCGCGCGCATCATCGGCGAGTTCGCGTAGCGCGCTGTGGGCCGGGCATCAGTAAACCAAGCTCTCCCCGTATACCTGGGAAAGATCCGACGAACCGTCTAAAAATGCCTTGCAGAGCAGGAGTGCCAGCGCAACTGCGTGCGCAGAGTCCGGGTCAGAGGCGTCGCAGTTGATTCAACAAAACGGAAAAGACGCACGGAAATCGCAGATGAGATACATCATCAGCGCAGCCCAGATTTTGCGGTCGTTATGGAGGTACAGACATCCCGATGATATGTGCAGGGGTATGACTGTCGGCCAAACCAGTCAGCTCGAAACAGCGCGCCTGGAGTGCAAAGGGCCAGAATCAGACTGACCGGTGTTGCTGAGAACATGCCTGGTGGCAATGAATAGGATGAAACCCGACGAGCACTGCGGTGAGTGCCTTATTAGCAATAATAGATGCGTTGGGAGTGAATTGCGACGCACCAGGTATGTGCAGACGAGTAGTATCCGGACAGATCGCTTGTGACCCCAGACGGCATCCGCGCGAAGGAAGACGGAAACTAGACGGACAAATCTGAGTCCATGATAATGGCTGATAACTGTCACTCGAAGCTCACATTCCGCAATAAGCATTCCAATGACAGAAATGTCTAAAAGCCATATGGGTGAATGGTTATGTGTTGGCCATGGAGAATGAGATAGGGATACTTGCATACTAAGGCGGCGAATCCGCCACTGCATTCCTGAGTAAACCCCCAGAAAAAATGAATACGGTCCTATTTCACGAGAATCTTTTTTCATGACTTACTTTGATGTCATTATTTGATGTAACAACTTTGGGCAAACCACATTAGCGCGAGCGTAACGGTGTACGGAGATTGGTGGCACGTACAAAACACAGAAAGAATGGAAGTGGCGAATGGTAAGTAGCGGTTGAGAAAGAAGTGTAATTGGCGGATGGTCAGTTTGTCTGACCAGACCAGCCGAATCTAATGGGGTATGAGATGAAACACGCCACGCGGAATAGGTTTGAGCTAACCTCATCATCGAGATTTGTGAGATAATCATATATCTTGAATACATTTCCTGGAATTTAACAAGTAATGTATGAGGCGCAAGATAATTTCTCACCTGGAAAGCCAGCGTAGCAACTTAAGAAGCGATACGAAGTCAGTAAGGCTGTCTATCAAACGAGAAGCGCAGCTTTTACAACCTACTAGATACTGCAGTAACGTCAGTTGGGGGAAGCCGATACAAGTAGACTGAAATCCACTCACTCTAGCGCGAATCACATCCTTAGCGTCTGCCTCGAGCGTATCCATGGCGCACAATAGTCTGTCGAGAGTACAAAATCAGGACGCAGCGCGTCCAAAGTACGGACACACTCTGTATATACGCTGTGTACACGCAGGCGGCGACCTGGCATCCTCGGAGATCAATTCGGCGTCTCGAAAGTCGCGGGCAGTGATGATCATCAGTGTTGGGAGCGAGTTCATCTGTTCTTGTAATCGGTACAACAGAGATCATGGGTAATTACGAATTGTTGACGGTCTGAGAACGTAGGCTAGGCTGTTGACTGAGAATTCGCTTCCCCAATGTACATATCCAGATGTGATAATTGTTCTTAAAAAGTATTAGATTAGCGTCTGTTTGAACCGCAATTTCTCGAAAAAATGCGTGGAGGTAGCGGTGTAATACATAGGAGCGCAGAAGAGAGTTGGCTTTGCCGTTTTTTCAGTTGCAAGGGGAGGGAGTCGCTTACAGACACGTACGAAAGTAGGCGTCCAGGTTGTGTCGGAGCTCAAATTTCACGACTTTGCTGATGTAACACAACACGTCATGCATACCGGACGCAAAACTTCTTTAGATCTTTTGTTTCTTTTCTACGAAAGAAGGATATCTCCTCTTCTCCTACCTCAAGAAGACGAAACCAATTGGACTTTCGGCGGCGACAAGCTGTTCTCAAAGACCTCAAGGCCCGAGGGTCATCAAGGCGATTTCAGTGCCATCTCCGTTCTGAATGTTATGCACAAGAGCACTAGCGCGGAGATGGAATGGCACGTATCAAGGTCAAGAGAGTGCGCAGCGGCTATAAAGCGTCAAGTCGGCCCAGGCGAGCACTTACGTTCGGGCGCTGATTCTGCTATTCTACTATTCACAATTGCCAAACGGTGCTTCATGTTGTTTGAAGATACCCGCAATACAAGACTGCACTGGTTTCTTCGAATTGACATCGATCATATCGGATGTACTTCATGTCCAAGGCTTCGTTGATCTAGGAACCTACTAGCAGACCGAAAGCGCTTCCCGAGAACAAGTCGAACCATGATTGAAAATACAGCACTTGTACTCGTCACGTCGTGCGCTAAACGTGGTTTATCATCTGTTCTGATGCGTTGTACATTGTAAGTCTGGAATGTCCTCCGGAAGCTTGGACGGTACCGCGCGGAAGGTGGCCCGCCCCTTTATCCTTTGCTCCGCCTGTCTCTTTCTCCGATCATCCCTAAGAAGTTTGTGATCTTCAGCTTCCGAATTTGATGCGTCAGTAAAATAGGTAAGAAACGTCGGGCCGGTTCTTCGCAGCTCGTCTCCTATATAGCTACGTCACCAGAACCAGTCGCCCCTAGGAGGCATCCTTTCTTTCTTTCTTTCTTGGCAAGTCAGCACACATCTACAAGTCACTCCTTTTTTCTTTTCTACCGCGGTGATACATGGCAAGCGAATGCGTCGGGAATTTGCTATGCGAAGAAGTAGCTACGTTAGCGCAAGCACTCAGAATCATACAATGGACGAAACTCTCCAATAGTGAGTTCTTGATTTTACGATTGAAGAATCCGCGCTGACATGCCATCGGTATCCCAGTGTCAGCCCTGGCATTCCTCTCTTACGACTTCAGTGTGTTGCATTAAGCTGTCTCCCAGTTTGAATATCTTCTGATTCTGAACCCCACAGTTCTAACCTTCAATGACGAAATTTCGTTGATGTGGGTGAGTACAAGGCTGAGAGTGTACGTCTTACCCAAGGCCGATTATAACCCAGGATACAGCTAATTGGGTATCTCAGTGGCATTGCAGTTTCGCATTTATGCACTATATAACAAAAATCGGAAGATTTTGATCCTTCTGATCACCTCCTTTTCGACGACTTTTATCGCAATGCTTACTCTCAGCATTGAATTTATGTTTCATGAGCATGGTGATTTCTCTTTTCTACGCTGATAGATGCGTATCTCATATATCCCTTCCTCGTGTAGCCTCCTTTGATAATTTCGGGAGCGGACAGGACATGCATATGTGTGTGCCTATCGCCTTGTCCAGTTACTTCCGGGAATTATGGATCCCGCTGCTTCTGCACGAGGCACTTCTATTCGGGCTCGCTTTATACAAAGGGATTGAAACCATGGTGACGCACGGGGAAAAAGGTTCGATGAACCGTATCACCATCTTCCTCGTAAGGGATTCGATGATGTATTTCTTTATGTAAGCTCCTTTCTTGGTTGCTTTCTCCTTTCCTATCATAGCTGATCGCTGTTTATTCCAGGGTTTTCATGACTTTCCTCGCGAGCCAGCTCATATGGGCAGTGGGAGGGGTACGTGCTGTCTTGCCAGCCCTTGTCTTCCTGTGCTTCCCATTAACCCGGGTTTCGTGCAATCAGGAAAACTACATTGAGCTTCCTGTTTGCTTGGAAATCTCGATGGTAAGTATAATGAGTCAGCGCTTGCTCTTGAACATCCGGAAATTTCTGAGCTATGATCCCGCGTTGCTGTCTGACGGGTCGGGTTCGAGCTTGGCAGCGAGGAAGGCTATTTCGCGGGCGCACGGGCGGTCTGAAACTACTATCGACAGTGTTGATGACTACGACATGTCGACAGGGGGCATTATGCTCATGCCCCTCAAAAACGTCAGGCCTTACGTAAGAAGATAAATTCTGTGCAGTATGATTTGAAGTCTGACCGCATTGATTCACCACGCAGGTTTGAGGGCTTGGAAGTGAGACCGATATTTATGCTCGCATTATCATCAGCATTGAACATAGTTTCGCAATCCTGACTTTTTTATTTTTATTGCTATGGATATGGATGTAGAATGTACTTGACCAGATGGCTGGCAAGGTCGCTTCTGATTTTAGGAAAGTCTGCATCCGAATGCTTTGGCTGTATGTATGTTATCATCATTGCCTTCCAAAATTCACCGCTATTTGAAAAAAGTGACGCAGTAGCTTTGTCAGCGTGCTACATTCCTGAAATCTGTTCTATTCTCCTTTGTTTTCCGAATCAATTTAAAGTGCTGATTTTTTTTTTCTTTTTTCAAATCGTCCCACAATGTGAACTGCTTCCTATTGAGAACGATACAGCCAACCCGATCAACAAAGCTGCTGAAGACTACGCAATATGCTGGTATAATGCAACGCAGTCAATATTCAGAGTGCGCGAGTGCCCAGGCGATTCGGATGTTACTCGACAAGATCTGCCTCAAAGCTGCGTTCAACGAAGATCTCAAGCTTGAGCGGAGAAAAGGGGCATCCCGGGTTGAGTTGTCTACAGGAGCGTCCGCATACCCCGAGACGTATCTAATTCTGATATCACAGATCGATCTTCAGCCACAGCCTGGCCTGTAATTATAATGCACTTCATCGACATGTCGCAATATTTTGTGGTTATTGTTTCGTGTCTTGTCAAGCCTGAGTATCCTCGCGATGCACTCCAAACATTCGGAAATTGACTGTATTGCTATTGAACTCGTGCCATTATATCTTGTTTGGGATAGGGGCCAAGGTAGAACACCGTCAAACTGATGTAGTTGTTTCGATACTGTAGCACATCAGAGTTAATCACTGAACTCAAATGATACTCCACACAGTCAACTCTTCGCTCTAGATTGATGTGAAAAAAGGTTTGAGGGGGCTTCATAAGAGACGAAGCCTTGGGAAAACTTGTTCTGTCAAATTTACCCCCCCTACGATGGTCAGTCAAGGTCAAGGGATTCAAACATTTGATGCTGTATCCTTGGCGCATTATCGAATTTCTTCTGTTTGTCCCTCTCTTTCTATACGGAATCATGGGTTTTATATTCATATTCTCCATTTCGACAGTACCTGGATGGTATGATTTGTGATTCATTGCCTCCAATTACACTGACCCATTTTACGTTACCCAGCTGGGACTTTCACGATCTTGGTAGAGAAAAATTGCTACTGAAGCTGCAAGAGAATTGTGCTTACCATTCTCTGTTCTCTGCACGCACAGATATATGATTACATGATCACACTGAGCTCGGAGATGCGTCTCATATGGCCCATGCCATTCAAATCACCAGCTAAACTCCTATTTTTATTGACACGATACATGCCTTTCTTTGATATGTCGATCCTATTTCGAAGTAAGTCTGTTATTCAAATTCGGGTTTCTCTACCATTTATTATTTATTAAATCTACTTCGGCTTAAAAACAGGCTATCTCGGGATTCATACACCAGAATACTGTGTGACTGCATACAGGAGCATTGGCTGTGAGTATCATAGTATACGGGCTTATAAAACAGTACACTCATATTATCTGGTATTCTCAGGGTTGCTGATTGCAGGGTTTATAACTGCAGAGGGTAAGCAAGACTGTTGTCGTCCTTCCTATGTGTTTTCGCTCATATATCGTTTTCGCACAGCAATTCTCGTATTGCGTACTTGGGCAGTCTGGGAGAGATCGAGAGCCATTGGTATCGGTCTCGCCATATGGTTTATTGTAATCTGGGGCACAAATTTGGCTATTACGGATATGTTCATGAACACTATGAAAGGCCAGAACTGTAAATCACGTGCACTCGCATGTCGCTCACCCGTCGCTTCGGCACTTCAGGCACCCCCTTACCAAGGACCTATTAGGTAGGACCGACCCATAAGAGGGTTCCACCTAATAGGTCCTGATTGGTTATGTGAATCCCATGGCTGATGGGCATGCCCAATGGCTGATGGGCGTGCCCAAAAGATTGAGCATGTCCAAATTTGGACATGCTCATATTGCTTGGGCACGCCCAAAATTCCAAAAGTTTTAAATTCATGCTTGTAGCATGAATTGAACTACCAACCTCTTGGTTACCAAATAAGTATATTACTTCACACTCTTATCAACTGAGTCACAGTGCCTTTCAGCATTATCATTCTACGTACTAATATATCGGCAATATACCCTACAAATTAGAGTTTAAATTAATTTGACTTAACCAGGAATATCTGCTATCATTGGGACTTGGGTCTCCTGTACCCTTTTTGCAGTTCTGGAGTTAAACTAGTGCTCTCCAAGCTTGATTTGGTCTTGCATTATACAAAAATCATGTGTCCAGATTGGTGTAATATGGGTAACACAAGAGGCAAACAGATAATCAAAAAACACCTTTGCAGGTTTTGATGACCCATTTGCTGATCACACTACCAATATTGCACCAAACTAGACATGTGTTGTTATGTATTGTAGAGTATAACAATGTGCGCATTTTAAAGATAAGATCATCGCAACAGGAGATGTCCTGCACTTTTGTACAGTTTTATTCAAATGACTTTTTAACTTCATTGTGCCTTTTTCCTTATACATTTTTTACACTGTTATCCATACAAGAAAGGCTTGTCAAAGGGGGTGCTTTGACAAAAAATACCTTTGTTATGCCTTTTTTTGTGTGGACAAAGGTAAAAAGAAATAGTGTAGATAACCTATATATAAACAAGTATGGGAGTAGTTAGAAAAAGCGTGGTGGCTTAGTTGTTAAGAGTGTTGTTGCTTGGTAAGCTAAGGGTTGTAGTTCAATTCGTGCTGGTGGCATAATTTAATTTTTTTTACAATTTTGGGCGTGCCCAGCAAAATGGGCATGCCCAAATTTGGTCATTCCCATATTTTTGGGCACGCCCAAAACCTTGGGCGTGCCCATCAGCCATGGGATTCACATAACCAATCAGGACCTATTAGGTGGAACCCTCTTATGGGTCGGTCCTACCTAATAGGTCTACTGTAGGGGGGTGCCTGAAGTGGACCGCAGGCAGCCCGATTATCGTCGTAGATTGGATTCTACTTGTAGTATTCGATTCTGGTAAGAATACGCCAAGCTAGTATTGATAGCTTCGCAGAGACTGACAACACTTTTTAAAGGCCTCCTGGTACTTATGGTGATCAAGAGTATTCAGAGATGTAAGCACTCCGACGGCACACATTATTCTGCTGAGGATTCCGTGAAATGCTGAGCTCGGAATTACATGCAGATAATTTCCACGGACACTCGCTCTTATTTAAAACAGTATACAGAGATGGTGAGTGCAATCAAAACCCAATTCATGATGATGATGAAATCTCATGTTGTCTATAGGAACTGTTTTCTATATCTATCTTCTCGGTGAGGAAGATTCAACTTTACGTGCGGAATATCTAAATATAAGCTCACAGGGTTGACCGTAGCCAATATTATCGTGATGATGACACTGCCAGTACGTCCTGCGACCTTTGAATATGTTTCTTTCACTTCCAGACTGACAACGGGTGTATTACCTGGTGTTTCAGGACGATCTCAAGACAGTCCTTTTTAAGTCAGCATATAATACACATTTTAATTCTTACGGAAAGTTTACCCTTCATATTTACAGCTTCGAGCGAGTCATACACGCCATTTTGACTGAGAGAATCCTCTTAAGTTTGCGCAGTCTGGCAAATGGCCCAGGCGGGGACAGTTTCTCAGCTGGTGCGGATGTATCTACGTGGGAGGTTAGGAATACATCAAGCATGTACAGTCGACTATCTTATAATGCATAAGCTAATAATGCATATGAGCTACTAATGCATACGAAATGGCGGAACCGACTTCGTCCCCGCTAAGATATGCATAAAATCCAATATCGAATACTGCATACGAAATTTGGCCATATGCATTATTAAATATGCCTTTTTGGGTAATTTTTGTCAAGATTTGATGCACCTTGTATCCCGATGGTGATCCCGGCAGGACATTAAATATATTTCTGACAGCCAGCATGCAAAAAAAAGTAAACAGAAGAGAAATCAATGCTCTATTTCGAATTGCTACACAAGCTTTGTTATGTAAGCAAAGAAAAATGGAAGCCTCGCAACAAATCAAGCACATACCACCCTCAAACTCGTAAGCCAAGAGACATAAATTCACCAGAGACATCTGCTATATCAGCTCTTCTGCAGCTGGTGGAACCTCCAACACATGGATTTGGCAACTCATAAGCAAGTTACACTTTATTCATTCTTTCCTGTACAATTTTCAGATACTATGAGCACATCTTAGGTTCGCTATTGTCATTATCTTTTGATTTTTAATTCAATTATTATCATTATATCGGTAATTTATATCATTTTGGAAAGCACGCAAATGTCGGCGCTAAACTGGCGTGACGAGAGCATACTACAAGGTCACGCATTATCACAATAAAGTGACATCTACTACTGCATATGATCTACTAATGCATACGAAAACTGGGGACGGACCTCATGCATTATTAGATAGTCGACTGTAGTCGCGGATATTTGTCGTTCGACTCTTGAATGCGTATGTTTTCGGAAAAGTACTAGTGTTGTGGAAAAAAAGTTCCAATTGCTATAGTATTATGACTCCAAATCATTATGGAATTCTCCATTCTCCCCTATTTCATCCCAGAGTTTTGGCAGCTGCAGGTCATATCTGCACCTCAAATCCCTACCAGAACAAGTTCCGAGAAGCCAAATAAGAATGAAATGGATGTTCGGAAGCAAACAGTGAAAAAATCAAAACCGAGACAAGACATATCGAGCACGTCGCAAGCATTCATTAGCAAATACCAGACCCGTTCATCTTTTGCCGTAGCAAAGTTAGTACTCGCTACCTTGCTTGTCAATGCAATCATCAGACCGGTCGGTTCTGTGTATGCTCCGAACGTAGCTTTCATGTTTACTTGATTTCTCTTCACATGCATTCAGCATATTTCGTGACCTCATCCGTCTGTTCGTAAGCCATCATTGCCAGGTCCCACGCTCGTAGGCACAATTCCAAACGAGCGTGAGTCAACTCCTTTATGCAGCTGACAAGCCGTCTCTGCGGCATCGCTCCCCGTGTGCTTGTGCCTTGTGAGCACCTTTTAATGTTTGAAAGATATGGCCGCTGTGTCGTTTCGCACAGCAAATCTTCTCTTTGTGATCCACGAACTGAAATCACCGCCATTGATCCTAATGTCGATGAACTTAAGGAAGAGTACGTAAGATGTGTGCTCTGAAACAGAGAAGGTAATTTACAAGTGCTTCCATGTCCCACGTCGGCGGCCACGCATGTTCGCTAGCACACACTTGCTCGCCGCAGTGGCCTCTCTGCTCATAGTCGTAGTGACGCCGCTCATGTTCTTTTCAAAGAAAAAATGGGACCCTAAAGGCCAAGTTGAGTACCTTTTTACATTCCGGAGACTCGTTTTTCTGACAAAATATTAAGCACTGCTACGTGACCGGTGGTTCTAGCGGCCTCGGCCTTTCCCTCGCTATTTCACTGGTCAGACTGGGAGCAGACGTGTCAATAGTAGCCCGCGACGCCAAAAGGCTCGAAAACGCTCTCAGCGAACTCGAGGTAAAGTTCTCATCAACCTGTGTGCGTACCATCGAAATGCTCATTCACGAAGAGTGCTCGCCAGTCGCCAAATCAGATTCTAAGATCGTATTCGTATTCCCTTTACGAGTCTGGTCCTTCGACGGCTGCTTTAGAGGCAGCGTGCGAACCACATAACGGGAGATGTCCGGACGCGGTGTTCCTGTGCGCTGGCGCATCCACTCCCCGCTTCTATATAGAGGGGGATGAACAAACATTCAAAAAGGGAATGGACGACGCGTATTGGGTGCAAGCGTGGTCGGCACTGGTATTTTATTCTACTCTTTCAGAGACCCGATTGCCATACTCAGCTTAGAACGCAGGCAGCGGTAAAGCTCATGGTCCGCGACAAAGTTAAAGGGAAAATTGTATTCATATCATCTTACCTGGGATACATGTCGATGGTCGGATTCTCGTCGTACGCGCCGGGAAAACACGCTTTGCGAGGTAAAGTCATATTATTTTATATTTCTTATTAATTCTTCCAATTTCGTTTCAGGCCTAGCAGAAACTCTACGCTCTGAACTACTTCTCTATTCAATTTCTGTCCATATACAATTTCCCGGAACTATCCAAACGCCAGGTTACATCGAAGAGAACAAGACTAAGCCGAAAATCGTTCTCAAGCTCGAGGAAGCAGGTGGACCAGGGGTAACAGCGGATCAGGCTGCTGCGAGCCTTTTGTGTGGTACACCGTATACTGAGTACCGTCACCCCTTTCACTAACGCAGAAAAACACAGGTGTCCGACGAGGCGACTTCCATGTCACCGGAGACCTTTTAGGCAACATATTCCGCTCGTCGACGCGAGGCGCGACTCCCCATAACAACGTGTTCTTTGATGGGTTGTATAGTCTTGCTGGATGGGTAAGTTGTTTAAATTCTACAGTTACTCTGTTGAAGAGGGCTCACAATTGTCGCAGATCGGACTTGCTTTCTGGCGTCACGGTGTCGATTCCGAGATCATAAAACATCGGCGTGAGCATGAAAAATACCTTGTCGAGAAGGGATTTCTTGATGTGAAAAATGCCTCGATATCCGGCTAGAAAGTTTTTGTTGGAACGCTTCTACATCTCATTATACGTTGGCCTTCTTTTCGTTTTTTTCACTGAAGTGCCTGGTGGTTTCGAAGTCACGGAGGACACTGGTGTTTTCTATGTCCCGTACACGCTGTAGTTTCTTCGTCATGTCTGATACATGATCTGAATAGGCATGACCACTGTTCAGCGATGGCCTGAGAAATCGGCGACGAGAGATGCTTGCTTGCCCTACTTTCCAACTATGCCGACGCCCGCAATTTCAGCCTGTATTGTGCGCACGTCCTATCACCGATGCAACAGACTCTTTACTTGGTGCGTGTTTTCGTCTTAACCTCGAAACATCAGCCTTTTGCGTGGGCGAACAACGACAGGCGACAACGGCTGATAATTTCGTGTCAATCTCCATGAATTCCTTCTTGAAGAGGTTCAGACAGAGTTGCAGTGGCTCCTCGTCAAGCAACAATCTGGCTTAGCTTGAAGGAATTCCGGCTCAGGTTTGGCTTGACCTAAAGTTTTAACTAGAATGCTGTCGAGCCGGACACGTGCGCATTACTCACATTTCATATATATCGATTTCATGCGACAAGTTTTGTATAGCAGTTCATGCTGCAGTCTTAGCTTTATTTCCAGTCAGCATCTGGAGATTTCAATAGTCGACTTGATTTCTCTTGAGTTTTCCCCGAACCAGCCGTTTTGCGCTGCACGACGTGCGCTTTCTGCAAAAACGTAATCTAGGACGTAAAGGGAAATCACGTGATGTCGACAGATCGCCCTGAAGCCGTATGTTCCCAAAACGCTTGCGCAAATCGAAAGCGACGCACGATTTTCGGAGAGGGACAGGAGACGCTTGTTTCCAGCTTCCAGGCACTGTCGGCCTTAGACCCCGATCACGTAATACCTTCACCATGACTGTGACACCAGCGCTGAACAACATGCAATCGCCAGTTGATCGTGCCTTCGCCGTTTTCCCAATGGCAACAATTGAGTTCCGGGCTGCTAACTACTATTCTGCCGTGTTTACAATCAGACATGCCCGACCGGACCGTCCTACTTTGATTTCATGCATCTCACGCAAAACGTACTACGGACTTCCTCTCTTTGACTTTCACGAGAGACGAATACCTTTTCATACCCAATTTCAACAAGGCAAACCAGTTAGATTTTGGGCGACGGCAGGCAAACTTCTTAAAACTCTCGACAGTTATCAAGGCGGCTTCAGTACCTGAAGTCCCCTACTTTCTGAAAGGCGCGGGCTAGTGTGAAGATGGAATAGAGCATACGTATGATGTATCAAAGCCGAATGACCTAGAGCATGCCGCTTTCGCGCTCTTCATCACATCTGGTTCTCATTGTGATGACATCATAAAAGGCTGTGTTGTCTTCATGCGCTGAACACTTTGTCCGTTCCAGTGTACAGGGCGAGTCTCAACACTGAAACGCAACTTCCTAAACGGTCCGCGGCGACAGTCCTGACGGTCTAATGAAAGTATTTGCACCTCCACTGATACCTCCTGAAAATCTTGCACAGCTCGTCTCGTATATAATCACGGCCGCGAGAATCGGCCGTCCACAGGAGGTGTCTCTTCTCCTCTGCTAGTCAAAGCACTCCTACAGGCCGCTCCTTCCTCTGACTATACTCAGTGATTAATGGCAAGTGAATGCGCCGGGAATTTGCTATGTGAAGAAGTGGCTACGTTGGCGCAAGCATTCGGAATCATACAATGGACGAAACTTTCCAATCGTGAGCTGTTGATTTTACGATTGCAGAATGCGCACTGACATGTCATCTATGCCCTAAGTATCAGCCCTAACGCTGCTTTCTTACGACTTCAGTGTGTTGCATTGTGCTGTCTCCGAGTCTGAATATCTTCCGAATTTTGAACTCCACAGTTATAACTTTCAATGACGAGATTTCGTTGATGTGGGTGAGTACAAGCCTGAGCCTAAAGGACATGCAATCATTGACTTCTGCTGGTTCTAAGACTGCTAGTTTTGGCGCTGGGAAGTTCCTCTTCTTCGTGGTCAGTTAAAACTCGATGTCTTGGTGCTGTTGGTTATCCGTGCTTACTATGGATATAATAAAAGGTCCGGTATGCTCATCTCTTCACTGCCATGTGAGTTTTTTAAGAGCATTTTCCCTGGCCTTGCTTCAAGCTGACTTGTGCAGAATCATCAACGTCTGTCAGTCCTTCTGTACGATTTAATGATGATCAAGATGTTTGGACTTACATACGCTTTGGGCTTGAAGTATTGTTCCTTCCAGAGGCATCGAGTGAAGTGAGTTCGGTCTACTCACCGCTAAATTATCATTCATTGTTCCTCAGCTGTTCGTTATTGAAATTTATTTCCAGAGCTCATAAAGCTAACATTCCTGACTTCTTTTGCGCAGATGTTTGTGCAGCAATCGTGTTTTTTTTTTTTTTCTTTTTTTTTTTTAAATATCAGAAGCTCGGTACTAATTGACACTTCAGGCACCCCCCTACAGAGGGCCTATTAGATATAACTCCCCCCAAGTGGGTTTGCCCTATTAGGTCCCCTTTTTCAGTGGTGTTCCCAAGGGGTGCGGGTCTTCCCAGAGGCCTGGATTTTCCCACTTGCAGGGATTTCCCAGACGTGTTTCAGGGTCTTTGGGAATATCCAGACATGGGTAATCCCACAACTTGTCACGGGCTGTCAGGGGTCCTGATACAGAAATTCCATGATATTTGGACCTAATTGTATGAATATTGTCAGATGCAGCCAGGATATGATACCTCTGATCATTTTGGATCACCATATATATATTCATACATATGTTGTATATGCCACTTTTTTGTTTAAGTACAGGGTGCTTTCTCTAAACTAGACATAGGGTGTTGGTATGTGTACTTGCAGACCAGAAAGTAGCTTGACACTGAGTGTTCATATCTTGGGCTGAGTGCTTGCAGCACCTTAGCTTGAGAAGCCAAAGGCTACTTACATCACTATTAGCCACTCAGTAGGTACTCATTTCACCCTTGCCCCACCCTGCAATCCCAGTTTACTTTAAATATTGATGTTAATCAGACTTATGATCTTTATTGTGTTCTTCAACCCTTTAGTACGAAAACAGCCTGCCAAGAGCCTGAAAATGCCTTGTATAAAGACATCTTTTAATATTTTACCTACCTCAAATGTTTGCTACACCATGCAATGACTGAGGTGAGCTCTCCAACAATTGGCCAAACTTATTTTACAATCACCCATTCATTATAACAGCTTACTTTGTATTAGATTATTAGGCAACTGACAGACATTTGCTACACTGCACGTTGACTGAGCTTACTATGAATTAGCTGTGTGGCACAGTTCTAGGCCTTCACTTAGAGAATGGAACTTCCAATTGTCAGGTAGGCATTTGGGATCTCACACATTTGGGATCTCCCACCTTTGGGATCTCCCACCTGTGGGATCTCCCACATTTGGGATCTTCCGTAGTTGGGATCTCCCACCTGTGGGATCTCCCACATTTGGGATCTTCCGTAGTTGGGATCTCCCACCTGTGGGATCTTCCGTAGTTGGGATCTCCCACCTGTGGGATCTTCCGTAGTTGGGATCTCCCACCTGTGGGATCTTCCGTAGTTGGGATCTCCCACCTGTGGGATCTTCCGTAGTTGGGATCTCCCACCTGTGGGATCTCCCACATTTGGGATCTTCCGTAGTTGGGATCTCCCACCTGTGGGATCTTCCGTAGTTGGGATCTTCCGTAGTTGGGATCTCCCACCTGTGGGATCTTCCGTAGTTGGGATCTCCCACATTTGGGATCTCCCAAGCTTCACAAATCAATGGGTTCAAACTCTTTCAACTTGGGCTCGAACAATTCAGCCCACTTTCTAAAAAAAACAATGTTTACAAAAAGGATAAGGGGCAAAGGAACAAACCAAACTTAGAACTCCTTTGGACTGTACAAAAGTTTGCAAGCCTGATTTGCCACTAAACCACACAAAACCAGTTGCAAGCAATACATCAACTACACATCACTCACAATCTGTCTTATAAGAATGTGAAAATATGTTAGTTGGCATGTGTACATGGCTCAACAATTTAGCGTCAGGTGTCATATTCAGGCTATTTTGTTCTGGCATAACTCCTTCAGTTAATAAATGGCTGTAAGATCAATCACTTTCAGCTCGGGCTCCAATAACCCAGCCCACTTTATAAAAAAATAATATAAAAAAACCAAACATTTACAAAAAGGTCAACTGATTTACAGGGTTCAGACGAGAATCGAACTTAAGACCTCTTGCACAACTCCTTGTACAAGAGTTAGTAAGCCGGATTAGCCACTGAACCATGGAAGCCAGTGAAGTGGAGAATTCCAATATGATATATGTCTTCAAATTATTTAAATAACAAATCATAATACATACTAGCTAAAGAATCATTTGCAAGAATGGATGTTGACATTAGTTAAGTTCACGTGTTAACCAGCCTTCCTCAGCTCGGCAGCAGACAAGCCCGGTGCTCGTTACTCAGGCTAACAGAAATACCATTTTCCGTTAGCTTTGAAAACACACTAATGACGTGGCATTGTTTGCTATGCAGGCGGGAACTAACTTCCTTTTTTGTGGGGGACAAAGTCTTTTCTGTACAGGTGGCGCCAAAAAGTGTTTGCGCACCCCCAAAAAGGGAAGGTGATTCTCATCTGCCTGCGAGACGCGTGCGTCACGCTGTCGCTTGGCTGTCGCGTCCAGTTACACACGCTAAATACATCCACAGAAAACACTTGATGCCGGAAAAGTTGTGTTATGCATATAGCAAGAAAACATGTTGTATATACAAAGGAACTAAGGAGAAAGAGTGCCCAGGATGGCGGATGCGAATCACTTTCCTTTTTGGGGGGTGCGCAAACACTTTTTGGCGCCTGTATGTACGCAGAGTTGTAATGATACTAGTTGTTAGAAATAGAAAGATCTTAGTCGCCTGCAATCACATACAGAGAGCCTGTTTATCCCGTGGCCCATAGACAAATGCAGTAGATAGCAAAGTACAAAAAGACCAGCCTGTATGCAAGTTGCTTACTAATCCACCCAGTACGTCTGTAAGCCCGGACAATTTCTGCGCATTCACCAAAACCCGAACACTAGCAACTGACTACGGAGACGGTTGACACTAAACTAATTAATCATATCCGTACACGTATCTGTGCTCAATAGCAGGGTTAAAGGACTGCCCATCATTAATATCCGGATCATTTGAGAGCGAGCCCTCTCCCCAGATGTGAACGCTAGATGCTGTGTAGCCAGGAGGGATAGGAACCATGTCCTTTGTCACCGGGTCAACAATCCGCCAATGATCATCAGTACGTCTACGTTCGCCGCGATGCGGCGGCGGCCCCGGGATAGAATAAAAACCATACCCATCCGGATACACCCACTCGTACCGGATCATGCCATCTTGCACATCAAACTGGGGTTCAGAGGGTTCCCCGACGCGCGGCCTCTTAACAGGTGGCCCTTCTCCATCATCCTCGAAGTGACGAGTGCGCTGACTAGCACCTGGTTCTGCGACATGAGGCACGAAGGTTGGTATAGTAGAAAGTGGAAGTGGCAGCGGCGGCGAGGTCTGTATAGGTGGAGCAACCGAGACAGCACGCTGTGCAGATGCGTGATGCAGAAGTGGCCCTATCTCTTGGCCAGTTGAGGCAGCAGAAGGCCGGTAGACATGCACCGGGTCAGTGGTCGACGGAGCGGCACTAGGCTGAATAGCGCGAGCGGCGGGTATCACTTGACTTTCTGCAGAAACCAAGTTAGAAGAGTTGCAAGGCATCGTGACATTGTTGTGTGTGTCACTTGGGCCGGCCAGCAACTTCTGATATGCGTCGCAGCGACTCAAAGTGAGCAGGGGTCGGCCGCTGACAGACTTTACAATGGCAACGCCTCCAATTGCGTTGACGTCGTAGTTCTTATAAACTAAAATTGTTCAATCAACAAGTGTTCTCGATACCGAGAACAAACACGTACGTGAACTCATATCCCAAAATCTCATCACTTTCCCTTTAAGCTCCGAAATATCCCCCCCACTTCGTAAAGTCCACTGTTCCCTTAAGAGTACGTCCGTAGTTGCCTTCAAAAGTGGCCCCGTGATATTTCTGATAGTCGGATCAAGATCACCCCATGCAAATTCAACATCTGGTACACCGACGAGACCAAGCTGCTGCTCAATCAGCCAGTCATAGAACTTCGTGAAACTGACGGTACGCTGGGACTTTGGTAATTTCTTCCCCGACGGATCTGCCTTTTCCCTTGCATCAAATACACACGCTATTGTAAAAATATTGAGAAAATATAACATCAGACTAGTGCTGAAATGCGTACCAGCCGATGCGTTAAGGTTCTCAGAGAATAGGGCACGTCGATGGTCACGATCCTCGCCCTTCCCCCCTGTCTTGCCCTTCGAAAACAACTTCTTCAACAGGGGTACGTCTTCGTCCCTTGTAATACCGCGCATGCGCAAATCAGCAAACCTATGAAGGGAGTTAGAGCTTTAAATGCCAGCGCGAGACGTCACACCCACCTGATCGCGGTCTCTAGGTCGTCGCTCATCTTAGACCAGAATATATTGTCGTTCTTGAACGCCAATTCAGCGACCTCGGACCCAGCAAGGAAACCAGAGACAAGTTTAGCTTGCGGATTGTTCGAAAGGTTGACCGCAAGTGCGACATAAACCGTCTGCGACTCCATATACTGGCGCTGAGCCTAAAGGAGATGACATGAGAATCATGCAGGAACAATCACAGCGCGACAGACATACAAAACGTTTGAACTCTGCCTGCCCAGGACGGAGTACGTCCTTGAGATTGCTGGTTGTCGCAACGTGCGACTGCTCAATAGACTTGCGCCATTCATACTGCTCGCGAAAGAGCTCTTTTACTTGCTCCGGGCTGCGATCGTCGTCCTCTGGGTGGATCTTTCGATAGGCCGCTGTAACCTCCATTTTGTACGATGCGGGACTCACTTGAATGCGAAGATGTCAGCCTTGCAGAAATAGCTAATAAAACAGGATTCACTCACTGTCTTCGGGCCTCGGGTGGTGGACGTAGTACCAGCTTTGCCAAACGTTGTATGGGTTCGAATCGCGCGTCTCCTTTGATACGAAGCCAAGATGCTTCAAAAGCGAGTCAACTTTCTTGTCGTTCTTGATGCCGATCTTACGGAGTGCTGCGTGGAAATCACAGTATGCTTTGTCGCAGTCGGTCTTCGCATCAGCCGACAACGGACCCCGTTTCGCATTCATCCCGTCCTCGAGATCCTCGGAGTCTGCTGCTGCCTCACCAGAGGCAGTTGTTGTCACGACGGCCTTGGGCTTTGGTACTCTGCCAGACTTGCGCGTAGGCTTCTTCTTGACGGGCACGTCGTCGTCACTACTATTGACAGCATCACTCCAAGTCTCAAGATCGTGCTCTTCGTCCATTTCCTCCTGCGAGACCATCTGCCTCTTATCTGCAGTAGTCGCATAGTCATCGGATGACGCATTACCACCTTCATCCTCATCCTCATCCTCGGCGCTAATGTGTCCGGACGAATGACGTCCCTCGGGTATCTCGACAGCACCTTCGGGAGAGTCAGCGCCTACGTCTTTGGGAGCTAGGGAACGGGTGCGAGCGGGGATGGGAGTAGTCTGGTCATCTGCATAATCATCGCCTCCATTGCTTGAATCAGCGTCGAGACGAGCATGTCCTTGAGAGTCAAGGTTCATTATTGAAGTTCTTGTACAATAGATAGCGAAAGTCACTTACCATCGGACTGCGAGTCGTGAACGTGAAGATCGAATCCGTGATTGCGAAGTAGAGACAATATTGCGTCTGGATCAGCCGCAAACGCAGTTTCTAGCCTAGCTTGAAGCGCGCTGGACAGTACAGTGCTCGATGCTTCCTCGCTATTCGCTGAAGACGGTACATCAAGAGCAGGTGGTGACTTCCGCCCAGACGGTGCAACAGATGTTTGAACAGCAGAAGTGGAGGGCCTCGTCGCCGTCGGTACACGAGCTGGCACATGTGGAGGGGTCGTCCTTGTCACAACACCTGACTTGACGACCGCTTGCATGCGAGCAGGCAGAGGGGGAGTCTTCGGCGTTTTGCCGCTAGACAGTCGATAGTACTGTCTGCGGTGTCGTAAGTTGAATGGATCCTGCTCAAGATCGAGTGTGCTCTGTCGAACCTAGCAATAAACGTGGATTAGCTTAGTTGGAGGACATTGAGAATTGATTTACACTTGGTCTATCATGTGGTTTGTTGGCCGCATCGCGAGCAGCTTGTTCACGAGCGGAGGCCTCTTTGCGCAATGCCAAATCATCGTCGAGGGCCTTCTTGCGCGCAGCCAAGCCATCGCGTGCGGCCTTCTCGAGCGCGGCTTGCTCAGCGCACGCTGCCTTCTCGCGTGCAACTTGCTCAGCGCGTTCGGCCTCTTCACGCGCGGCTTGCTCAGCGAACGCTGCCTTCTCGCGTGCAACTTGCTCAGCGCGTTCGGCCTCTTCACGCGCGGCCTTCTCAGTGCGCGTGGCCTTAGCTTTCTCAGCGCGCGCGGCCTTAGCCTCTTCAGCGCGCGCGGCCTTTTCAGCGCGCGTGGCCTTAGCCTTTTCAACGCGCGCGGCCTTAGCCTCTTCAGCGCGCGCGGCCTTCTCGAGTACGCTCTGCTCAGCTTTCTTGGCAGAGGCCGCTGGTGCCCGGCGTTTCTTCTCCTAGAGAAAACGAAAAATTAGCAAATTGTATCTTACTGACGCAGACATAAGAACATCACACACAACGTATATCCTTCTCTCTGTAGCATTTCCGCTCTTGGATCTCGTGGTGAGGCCTTGGTAAACCGTATCGTTGGTTTCCTTGTCGGGCTCAGTGAGCATAGCTTCGTATACAATTTGTGAAGAAACTTACTTGAACAGCCTGTTTGCCCTTCTTTCTCGTATTAGCTTGCTCATCAGCCAGCACAACTGTGAGGAATTTCAAGTCAATGCATAATCGAAATGCGAAGAGGTTTTACAGACATACCTGGCGTTGCATTCGAGTCACTCATGTTTATTTTCGTAACGATCCAAACGACAATGTTCTCAAAGCAAATAAAACAGTGAAGGGAAGAAACACTGAAGTTAGACTCTGACGATTTCAAAGCGATATGTGGCTGGGAAACTTACTTGCGGACCGAATTCAGACGGGAGCCAATGCGACGGTCCAAAGTCAGCCGAAATAAGCGAGACATAAGCGATACTTTTCTCAAAGAACGTACTACATGCGAGTTGCAACCTAAATGAGAAATAGTCAGTATATTAAGTTCGCGTTAAATTGCATACGCGCCTTTTTTTCCGTGATGAAACAAGTTCGCTTGATGGATCTTGACGCCGGTAAATAGACTCACCGATTCCGACACGCAGAAAGCAGCATGTATTCACATCGTATTACACTATGTACACGACTATGACTCTGCCGTTGCTTCAATGCGCGTTATGCTCCCTACCGGCTCCGGCACGTTCCAGTGCGTGCCATCCAGATCCACGAGCCAAACAGACTTAAGGGCATTGTCGGCTTTCACGAAGCCAGTCACCCTGACGATTTTCCCGACATTTTCCGCATTCCCCTTGATCACCAATGCCGTGCCCCCTTTTTTGGGGAGCTTCGGGCCTAAATCGTGAACATCTACATCTTCAGATCGGACCGTCGACGCGGGTGTCTGCAAGACGACGCGTACACGGCATCGGTTGTGCTCAACGACGCATCGCGTATGATCGAAGCTGTCCTTAGTCCCCTCTTCCAAAAAAGTAGGGCGCGAGGGCGACGATAGGCGAGTAAAGTGCACCTTGTGCCCGGGAAAGCGCGCCTGGATAGAGGGCGCGAAGAGCCACATGCCACGGCCAGAAAAATCTTGGAGAAAAAGAGAAGAATCATGAATAAAATGGAACACGTTCGCCGTTGCCAGATGATGCGTACCTGAAGGAGGTGGGAGAACCGTTATCGCGCCGTCGGCCGCCGAATCACGAGCTTCTGTCCCGTCCAACTCGCCAACCACCCACGCTGCCGCTTCCCCGTCAACAGGGAGCTCGCTGCTCCCAGGCGGCGGGGTCGTTGAACGCGTAGCGCCGGAGGGTCCGGGTAGCGAGGGTCCGGGTACCACACGAAATTTCTCGATGTACCGCTCTCGCTCGGTTTCGGTAAGAGGAAACTTACCGTCCAGACACGAGACCGCCTTCCTGTAATTCAAGTAAGAAAGTGTTCGATACGCAGTAATAAATAGAACTTACACTGCGATCAAGTTCTTCAATTCGACGACGAACACGGAGGATCCGATTATGCCGTCGCGCGAAATGTGAGCGATTCTCTTCGTCGGGTGAGTATACAGAACGTAACCGTAAGTGCCTTTTAGATATTTATCTTGTCTGACGTAGATGCGCAAACCGCTGTAGTGGTCGTGGTGTCGAGGAGGACCCTCTATCGGCGCGGATGGTTGAAGATTTTTCATCCTAAAGTCGGGGTCATACGTCTCGACCCACCTGGTACGAAAAGTTACCTGAATGATAGTAGTTAGAACAGAAATGAGAAGTTTTAAAATTCAGACAAACCGGACGACTAAAGTCCGCCTCGCAGAGGGTAAGTTCGTCATCGTCGACCGTTATTATCATTCCTTCGATCGGTGGCTCGATGACTCTCGTTCTGACGTGGTCTCCGGGCTTCAGAATACGTCGCACTTCATGGCGAGGGACCCACAGTCCGCTATATTTCAGCGTTCCTGTCCAGTCGAGGATGTCATGAACGAGAACTTGTTCGTCCTCGATACTACCTACGACGCCGCTCAGAGTGATCTGAGGTCCGGAAATCATGCGGACTGTATCTCCGCAACGCAAGAAAGGTTCTCCTATCTCTAGCGAGGCGAGATTACTTTCTCGCAGTGCAAATGCACCTAGATCACAAAGCGTAGGTCGAGCCTTTTTTACAAAGTGGATACCCGGGACTTTGAACTCGCATAGTCCATTTCTAAACAACCGCCGTCTGAAACGGAACTCGGTATCGGTGACTTTCTTAATGGTTTCGCCCTCACATAGTTCAGAAATTCTGTCAAAATTAAAAAGCGAAGGTACCGGGCGAGACGTTTGTTTCTTATCTTTCTTTCCAATGCGAGGCACCACGGCCACAATGAGTGAGTCGCTCGTACCCGAGACGGCACGAACTCTCGCGAGGTCACCTTTATAAGTGCCTCGTCGAAGAGAAACCCAGTCGCCGACCTCAAAAGCTGGCAACGCGTCGACCTCATCTCGAAGTTTGCGTACTACATGGTGCTCCTCAATCGGAACTGAAAGGAATGGTGCCCGCTCCAGCCCAGCGAGATTCTGACACGCAGCGCGAATGATTGCTGAGTTCGGCGCTAAGACATAAATCCGCGAGCATAGAGATGGGACGGAAAATGCGTGAGAGGGTTCCAACAGACGTTTATTGAGACGATCCGCATTTGGCGACTCTTGTCTTTCCTATGAAAGATGTGTAAGTACTCTGCCCAATCTTTGAGCCACAACGTACCGGAACGCGGATCATCCACATATGCAATTTAGTTGAAACCCGACTCCTTTCCACTTCCCTCTCTCTTCTGCTGCGCTCTTCGATTCTCCTTGCCGAAGTCTCCTCGTCAAAGTCTCCGACCGAACGAGTGTCCGTGCCCAGCGTAGACGAAGCGTAGATGCGCGAAGAGGTCTCCTCTCCGTCATCATCGTCGATGAAGTTATTCACTAGATAGTTCCAATTAACTTTCTGCGTTTTAGCCTAAGAACCAAATTATTACCTTCGTCTTCTTCGTCTTCCGAATCCTCTTCGTCGACGTCCGCAACAGTGGCTTCAACGTCCAACAGTGCCTCGACGCCAATAACTCGCAATCGTTTCGACATCTATATTTATTGTTAGCAAGCAACCTATCTCATATTACCTGCCCCTCTCGTCTTCGAAGCGCTTACCTCGTTATTTTTTTCCCTTTCTTTCTTTCTGCTAATCTACAGAAAGTCCTCTTTACTTTTTTTTCCTTTCCCTTTCTGAATAACTTTTTTTTTGCGAGTTGGTGCGGTGCTACTTATCTAACGACCTAGGCTAACAAAGCAGTGTGTATACGATAGCGAGGTAAGGATAGCAGGATGACAACAAGACGAAAACAGTAAAGGGAAAACGAAAGCAATACGAAAGCAATACGAAAGCACTACGAAAGCAATACGAAAACAATACGAAAACAAGATAAAAGCAATACGACAAGCAAAATCCTCAACAGCAATGACGAAACCCAAAAAATAACAGTGCCCGTGGATGATACAGAATGAAAAAAAAGGGAGAGTCGAGGAAGGAGGCGGCGAGGGAGACAAAGGGGTACGGTGATGGAGACCGAGGGCAAAGGGCACGGTGAGGGAGGCAAGGAAGAGCGTGGCAATGGAGGCGGCAAGCGTGGCGAGGGCGCTGAAGGGGGCAGCGAGCCAGGGGACGCGGTGATGGAAACCGAGGGCGCGGCGAGGGCGATGAGGGAGTAGGCGGCGGCGGCGGCAGCGGCAGCAGCAGCAGCAACAGCAAAGGCGACCAGGGAGGAGGCGGAGGCGGCGGCGGCAAGGAGGATGGCGGCGGCGGCGGTGAGGAGGATGGCGGCGGCGGCGGTGAGAAGGGAGACAACGAGGTCGGCGAGGGAGTAGAAGGCGGCGGCGGCGACCAGGGAGTAGCGGCGGCGAGGAGGGCGACGGTGAGGGCGATCAGGAAGACAGTGAGGGCGATCAGGAAGACGATGAGGCGATGAGGAAGACGACGAGGGCGATGAGGAAGACGGTGAGGGCGGTGTAAAGAAGAGAAGGAGATGGTAGTGGTTGGAGGAAGAGATGGAAAGGTTGTCCAAAAGCGGAATCGGACCTTGATGACTAGCAATCCTGATTCGGAAGGATTAGCTGACTTCCCGGTCACGTGTGGGAATAAACAGACCTTGCGCTCGGGAAGTCAGCTGATCCTTCCGAATCAGGATTGCTAGTCATCAAGGTCCGATTCCGCTTTTGGACAACCTTTCCATCTCTTCCTCGAACCACTACCATCTCCTTCTCTTCTTTACACCGCCCTCACCGTCTTCCTCACCGCCCTCGTCGTCTTCCACAGCGAGCTCACCATTTCTTCAATGCCCTCGCCGTCTTCTTCGCGCACTCGCCACGATCACCGTCTTCCTTCTCGCGCTCGCCGCCCCCCCACTACGCGCTCGCGGTCTTCCACTACGCGCTCGCCATCTTCCACTACGCGCTCGCCGTCTTCCACTACGCGCTCGCCTTCTTCCACTACGCGCTCGCCGTCCCCCCTCTATGCGCTCGCCGTCACCCTTCTACGCGCTCGCCGTCTCAATGGCCCCTCGCCCTCTCCTCAATGCTCACGCTCCGCCCTCTCTTCCCTACTGGCTCGCCGTCTCCTCAACGACCCCGCGCCTACCCTCGCGCCCGCCCTCTCTTCCCTTCTGGCTCGCCGTCTCCTCAACGACCCCTCGGCCGCCCTCTCTTCCGAGCGTGCTCGCCGTCTCCTCGACGCCCCCTTGTCCATCCTCTCTTCCGAGCGTGCTCGCCGTCTCCTCGACGCCCCCGCGCCCGATCGTTTTCTCAACTTGCTCGCCGTCTCCTCTACGCGCTCGCCGTCCTCCCTCCATGCGCTTGCCATCTCAACGCCCGCGCCGTCCCTCCTCTCCTTGATCGGCGACGGAGCCTGAGTTCGGAACGAGTTTCTTTCTCAGGGAGCTGGTACGCAGCGTTACTTGATACACATGGATCGCAGATACTGAATGTCTTGCAAGTCGGGTCTGGGAGCTTGTGTACATAGGACCATGATGACCGACCAACTCGTTACTGGGATCGCCGCTCATTTATGAGACATCTTTCTAAAGTCTGTACAATAAATTGAATACATGAGTGATTGCAGAACATTGCCAGCAAAAAAGGCACGTAAGAAAAGCTGCATGGTCTTTAGGTAGGTATGTTTGAACTGCGCCTGCAATGAGCATGCTGCAAAGACCTCAAAAGTGTGATGTAACGTCGGTTGCTTATTCACAATGATGCGGAAGTCACAAGGGAGTGATGGCGGGAGATCGGCGTGTGGCGAGCGCGAACATCTCGCAACCTTATCAACAGATTTATGTAATTCTTATTACTTATCCCAGCGCGAAAATAGCACGCTGCCAACAACTTTGGGACCGACGAGTTAAAGTGTGTTGATTCGTCCTCCTATTCAAATCCCCTTGTCGGCTAATCAAACTTTACAAGCATGAGAATTTGTCAAAAGACGCTTAAAAGAATACACAGCGAGGCTGCAAAGAACAAATCTAGCGGCCTTGTCGAGGGGCCGTCGACCTCTCAATATATCGCTAGCTCCTCCCCAGAGAAGCCATTTCCGCCACCTTTGGTTTTTCTTCCCGGGAATAGGACCCTCGTGCAAACACCTGGAGCACACGTCGGACGAGCCGATACCAATTTTGCTGAGGTGGCAGCGGCGAAGGATGATTTGTTTGCCGCCGCGGATGACATTGAACGTGAGCAAGCCATTACGGGTAACACCCCGCTTTTCGTATCGGCAAATCGCATCCCCCTCGACCCTGCGATTTCAAGACACAGACGGAAAAGGATAAGACAATGCGAGAGGTGGAAAGAGCTCCTTCCATCTCTCATCGAACCTTTCCTGGACGTTCTTCGTCGATCCAAGTCTCTTCGCAACCTCGTTCCACCCGCGGAGCCATCAAGCTGTACTTGCGATAGTGAGAAGAAAATCATTCATATTGTCTGCATCTACTTTCAGAGTGAGCTAATTCTTTGTGGGGGTTTCTTCGTACATTCGCCAGTATACTGATGGATATATCTCTAGATATCAGCAGTATTTCTATTGAGATTTGCTCTTGCCGCAGCGCTCCTCACCAACTTCTTGATCGCGGTTTGTTTGGGTGTGCTCCATGCCTACCCACCCTTGCGGTTGATTTGAACTTGCTGGAGTTCTGTACGGAACTTTTTCTGCGCTCTCCGCCAAATCAAACTGCATTTTGCAACACCCTAGAAGTTTTTTTGAAGACTCGCGGTTACACGATCGAATCGTCGGTGCGTACTTGTGTCTGGATAAATCAATACTTGCTAAAAAAATCTTCTTTTGCGCTTCAGGATTCTCTGCGAAAGCGATTCAGCAAGAGTTTACAGTGGTTTGGTGCTTTGCGAGACGCCTCGCAACGTTATATTGATGAGTTTGTCCGATTGTCGTCGAGTCGTAACACAGCAGACGGCGTACCTAGAAGTATAAGCCATCTACATGTATCCGTAATATTGTCACTCAAGCACCTTATTGCGCAGGCATACCCGCGAACACGGACGCAGATATAAACGGCGAATCTTCAAGGACCGATCCCGCTCTTGAAGACCTGCATCGGCCCTCTTCGTATCTTCAAAACCGATGTCCACTTTGTTTTGGGGGAAACGCATGGGCGCATGACCCCAGTTCGACGTGCGTTTGACGTTTTTGTTTTACTGATTCACTAACAATTAACATGATGCTTTGATTCATGTAGATTTGATGTCGCAGTCTGTCTCGACGCCTGCTTCCAGCAGAAGCGCGGACAAACTGATAGCGGTCCGGTCCGCCGACACCCGAACACGGTTTTTCTGGATGAGGAGTTAATAAGATCAATGGAGAGAGAGGTTGAGGCGCTCAGGCCCGCGCGCAACAAACGTGCTCGTAATGCTGGTCCGACTAATGTCACGGATGCGAGCTTTAAGTCGCTGAAGCTTTCAAATGAGATTCTGGACGAATGCGAAGCATCTTTCAAAGCTGCAGATGAACGTCGGCAAAAAGCAAGTACAAGGTTTTTCTCTGATACGGGTCTCATGGCACTTCTTTGCCGCCACGATCGCGTGCTTTGGCTAGCGAACATGCAGTCGGCGGGCGAAAAACAATATTATGCTCTCGCACTGCTGCGAGCTCTCTCTAATAACTTACCAGCAGACGCGGTCGTCGGGGTGCTTTACGATGTAGGCTGCCAGCTGCACCGAAGCATTGTCAAATGGAACTTCCTTCCGGAATTCGCAGAAAGGATGGTTTTTGCGCTCGCTGTCTTTCACGCGTTTGGTCATCAGTGGGCTTGTCAACTTGTATATCACCCTCGGAAATGCGTGGGTTTTGGTCTTACAGATGGCGAGGGTTGTGAACGCTTCTGGAGCTCAATCAAACAATTGATTCCTACCCTTCGGATAAGTGGCGTGCGTAGCATCTTATTCAAATACCCGTTATCAATCTGACATAAGTTCATGGTAGTTCTACCAACGACTCCATTTGATCGACACGCAAGTACAGTTCCTCAGTAACAGTAATCTTTTCAAGCTCGGAGCATGGTTATCTAATCGCACTCGCCAATGTTACCGACGTCTTCATGGTGCAGAACAAGAAAGGGCGAAGTGCGCTATTTCAGAAAGTGAGCTCGCTTTGGAATGGGAGAAACAAGTTGACGAACAAACTAAAGCTTTGCCACGTAAGTCATTCCTTTACCATTGGTAGTGACACTTAGTGATTTTTCTGTGCAGGACAGTCGAAGTCTGCAGCTTGTAATGCTGTAGAAGAAATTTACGCATTACGTTCTCGGAGCGACGCTGTCCGTCAGCGCCTTCGCACCCTTCAACGGAACATAGCGAATGAAGATGGTGACTCTGACGAAACTCAAAAAACCATCAAGGAACTGGAGTCCGCGTACACACGCCTTATCAGGGAAGTGACCGCGAAAGAGCGCGCTCTCGGCACAGGAGACAAGGCAAAGCTCGCATCATTCCGAAGTAGTACCTTTATCAATATCCGTATGAATGCTCGTGCGGTCAAATCTCGATTGCGATCCAAGCTTCAAAACCGCAAATTTGAGCTTCAAAGCAACGAGCGGCCTTATCGTACTCAAAAGTCGACCTCCAGCGGTTAGTTCTCTTTTTTTGCGTCATGTGCGTTATGCTAATTCATCTGCTAGATCATAAGAAAGCAGATCTTATAGAGACACAGGTGAAACGCCGCGACCCAGGCATTGTCCAGTTGTCGAAGAAATACAACGGGCTTTGCGATACTATGCGTAGACTGGCCAGAGAAGGAAAGGCGCCACCGGGTGTGAGGTGTCCGGAACCTCTCGTCATCAAAGGTCTCTTTGATTTGGATGTCGATGATGTTATTTGGCAGGATGTCGGGCTTTATGATGAGGATGACAGCGATGTCCCGCGGTGGCTGGGCGACGAGAACGTCAGGAGAGGTATAAAGAGTTTTCTAGAGATTACGCGCTGTCGTGAGGAGCTGCATCGATTGCAGAGAGAGAGATTTGCGATGCAAGATTGGTTTGCGGACACTTGGTCGCAGACTGCGCTAGCATTCCGTTCTTGTCGTAGGTCTACTATCAAAATGTCTGCGCTTGTAGAGTTGTACTAAGCCACTTTCATTATTTAAGTGCCGACATCTGGTTTGCGGTACGCCCTTGACAAGCGAAGGCAAGAGCTTCTTGCCCTCCATGATGAATGGCGCCGTAGGACTCAGTCCATCCCGTCTACAAATGCGCTACTCCCCGAATCATGGGGACCGACCACCCAAGAGCTAGCATGCTTTCATAATTCTGAGTCTGCAGCTCGTTTCTTTCCTCCTCAAACATTATTGACAGATTCCGAATCCGATGATGAATCTAGTGAAGACAATGGCGAGTTTTTGGAACTTGCAGAGGCTATTGAATCTGATAATGCGTGCACAATCCCCTTTGATGTACTCGGTCATCAAAACTATGCTGATGAAGCATCTCTTCCACTTGCCAATGCTGATACAGATGATCCATTCCGTGGTTCATCTTCTCCGACAAAGAGAGTTCGCATTGGTGATGTAGTCTATTCTTTAGGTAGTGATGTGTAACTACTATGGTTTTCATATATAAAGACAGTCATTGAAAAAGAATGTTTTGAAGTCAAGACTGTTTCCTGATGTCACCCGGGTGGCAGAAGGAAACAGAAAAGCACATCAATGATCACCACTTTGCTTCGGCATTGTCTGGGAATACCCACGTCTGGGAATACCCACGTCTGGGAATACCCACGTCTGGGAATACCCACGTCTGGGAATATCCATCATGGGATGTCCCACGTCTGGGAATACCCACGATGGGAATATCCAAATCTTGGGAATACCCATCATGGGATGTCCCACGTCTGGGAATACCCACGATGGGAATATCCAAATCTTGGGAATACCCATCATGGGATGTCCCACGTCTGGGAATACCCACGATGGGAATATCCAAATCTTGGGAATACCCATGTTGGGATGTCCCACGTCTGGGAATACCCACGATGGGAATATCCAAATCTTGGGAATACCCATGTTGGGATGTCCCACGTCTGGGAATACCCACGATGGGAATATCCAAATCTTGGGAATACCCATTTGGGAATATCCTGAGTCATGGAATATGACAAATCTGACATGAGTGTGGCAATAATATAAATTCTCCTTTACAGCAAGTTGAGAAATTGTAGGCAGATTGCATTTTCTCTCTACAGTAGGTTGCTTAGAAACACAATATAGTTTATTATTCTAAAGCTAACATTACTTCCTGATCTGGATAAAAAACTGGCCTATGCGTGACTTGCGTGATGCATGTCAGTCTTGTTGCCAGGCAGATGCAAAACCGACAACCAAAATGTGTCGTACACAAGTCACAAAGCATGGGTTAGCTCACACCTAAGTTAGGAAGTGATACCAGTCTCGGAGTAAAAAACTATATTGTGTTTCTAAGTAACCTACTGTAGAGAGAAAATGCAATCCGCCTACAATTTCTCAAACCGCTATAAGATACAGAAAGCTTTCTATATGGAAGACTACAAGGTATAACTCATTATGGGCTCCAGTCATGCCACCATATAATGTGCTATAAGTGAATCAAAAGAGCTTTAAATGCTGAACAAAATAGCTGTGTACATTGGAAGAATTTCAGATTTGCTCTGCTGTGAGCTTTGCAGTACAATATATATACATCAATGCTGATTGTATAAATTTTATAGATTTATGAGTCAATACAGGTCAACATTGAATTGAAATTGGTTCTAAACTGTTTGAGTGACATAGGGTCATTCACTTCATTAGAATTTTAACCCTTTAAGAAGTACTATGCACATTATAGATGACTCATTCATTGACAATTGGGCATGAAAAGGTAGTATTTCAGGCACAACCCTAGGCCTATTATACTGGGAAATACCTGTCTCAAGGACCCCTGACAGCCCGTGACAAGTTGTGGGATTACCCATGTCTGGATATTCCCAAAGACCCTGAAACACGTCTGGGAAATCCCTGCAAGTGGGAAAATCCAGGCCTCTGGGAAGACCCGCACCCCTTGGGAACACCACTGAAAAAGGGGACCTAATAGGGCAAACCCACTTGGGGGGAGTTATATCTAATAGGCCCTCTGTAGGGGGGTGCCTGAAGTGCTAATTGATGGCGTTTCTTTTAGGTATTTCTTGGATTAGATTTCAGTGGTTTTCCGGGATAATTTTGGCGAATATCACGGAGTGTACGTCTTGCCCAGTCCGGGTTATAACTCAGAAATAGCTAATTGAGAATTTTAGTGACCTTGCAGCTTCGTATTTATGCATTATATAACAAAAATCGAAAGATTTTGATCATTCTAATCAGTTTTCTTTCGACAACATTTATCTCAACGCTTATTCTCAGCATTAAAGCTATACTGCATGAGCATGGTGATTTCTCTTTTCAACGCTGATAGTCGTGCATCTCATATATCCCCTTCCTCGTGTAGCCTCCTTCGACAATTTCGGGAGCGGACAGGACATGCACATGTGTGTACCCATCGGCTTGCCAGCTTCCTTTAAGGAGTTATGGATTCCGCTGCTTGTTCACGAAACATTGCTATTTGGACTTGCCTTGTACAAAGCGATTGAAACTATGTTGACGCACGGGGTAAGAGGCTCGATGAACCGAATCATCATCTTTCTTGTGAGGGATTCAGTTATGTATTTCTTCATGTAGGATTCTTCCTTCGCTTATTCTCCTTATTACAACTGATCTCTGTTCAATCCAGTGTATTCGTAACCTATCTCGTGAGCCAGCTTATTTGGGCACTCGGAGGTGTGCGTACTGCCTCGTTTTCCTTGTGATTTTTGAAACTACTTTCCATTAACCGGATTTTTGTGCAATCAGGCAAACTATATCGAGATTCCCGTCTGCTGGGCATTAACGATGGAAAGCATAATGAGTCAGCGCCTGCTCTTGAACATCCGGAAGCAATTTGGAAGCCACGATCCGGCGTTGCTGTCTGACGGGTCGGGCGCGAGTTCGGGTGTGAGGAAGACGGGGTTACAGGCACATGCACAGGCACAGGTGCATTCCAGAACTACTATCGACAGTACTGATGACTACAACATGCCTACGGGGAGCATCATGCTCATGCCGCTCAAGAACGGCGACCCTTATGTAAGAACATCCGTTCGGTGCGATATGATTTGAAAACTGACCGCATTGATTCACTGGGCAGGTCTGAGGAGTCGGAAATGAGGCCAATATTTTTACTCGCATTGGCATCTGTCATGTGCCTATACTTGCAGTTTTTCTATCGCCGTAGAGACGGAAGTAAAATCCTGCTTAGTGTTTTCGTCGTCCTGATAGATTTAAATACTTATGTAGAGGGACTTACTTCGATCCTTTTCATCATAAAAATGTATTGCGTCCAAGTGATCTTGGGAAGGTCAAACCGCAGATATGGCCAGCCATGAAGCTATTGTTGATTATGTCGGATCCAGGTGCAATTCGACGTTCGAAGAGCGCTCAATGGAGTCGTTAGTTTTAATCACACGAAAGTTTGCGAAGGCGCTGTGAATAAGGGCTAGCCAGACTAGTTGGCGCGTTTTGAAGATCCATTGGATTTGGCACCGGCTCCTTAAGCGTCAAGCAGCTGAGAATATGTCGAGCCTGCCGTAGTGAAGTCGATAAGGTGCGAACAAACTCGAGAATGGAGAGAGGTACTGACTTTTCGCTACTGACTGAGCCATTACACCGAATTTTATCGATTATGAAGTGCGCTGCGGTTTGGCGGGTGCAGGTAAGCAGAGAGGACGTCGAGGATGACGCTGTCTGGGCAGCAAGTGCGATTGTGTGGGTATGCGATGTGTGGCGGGAGGTTGGTACGCGGGGGCACAGCGGAAGATAGCCCGTTTAAAAGACCTGTGCAACTTCGTGAAAGGAGGAAAGGCATGATGAAGCCACCGCTCAAGATAGCAGCATTTGACTGGGGATTAGGGGCCTTCGAAGCACCGATGCAAACCCCGCGCTCGAACTCCGACGCGGTGATGATCTGCACTGCAGACTCATAGCTTGTTCTCTCGACCACGCGTTCCATCACGTCGAATGTGCAAGAAGACGGGTGAGCAGACCAAGGAGGGGCGGGTACAATAAACTGACGAATGTCGTGAATTCGTTTTGCCGAAATTGCTTGCATAATCAAACTGCCGCCAGCGCAAATAGGTCGCCCAAGGAACGAGCCTACGCAGGTCGACGCCAGAGACGACACGCACGGGTCGTGCGAGACTCCATCGCAGAATGAAAAAATGCGGGTGCAGCGCAACGAGAAGTAGGTGGAATCGCGGAGAGATCTGGACGCTGTGCTCAACAACATGCCGCCAGCTAAGGCGGCATTGTTGTCGACCTCCGTGTCTTCATCCGAGAGCTGACGATAGAAGAGGTTGATGACCTCCTTCACGCCCGAGATGATGACCGCACCCAAGCAGACTCTCCGACACGCTTGCTGATGTCCTTGGAGTAGCGTGCCAGCGGTCCGAAGAGCTCGAGATGCCGACTGTTCGCCGAACGGCAGGAAAGTGGTGGCCTGTGCTCGCGAACGTGTCGGCCGCAATCTCCTTTCGACTGCGATGGCAGAGTTGACCTCGAGTATGTCCTTCGCGTCGAGCGACTACGCATGGTCGATGTCAACGTTGCCAGGCAGATTGTAGCTCTCGACAGTGATGGGAGTCGATGCGGACGCGCCCGCCGAGAAGAGCTGAGCAGCCTCACTGAAGCTGGCTGCATAATGTTCGTCAGCATCTTGCAAAGATGTAGTACGAAAAAGTGCGACTCACAGAGGTGGGACTCGCCGTGCTCATCCTGTCCGAGGCTATCGATGAGAGCCGAGACGACCTTCGCGAGATACGGCGCGAACCTCCTCGCCGGAGACACGGCTCATCACACCAAAGAATAGGAAGCTGATTTTGCGAAGACGAGCGTTCGCAGACTCCGCGCCAGAGAACGTCTGCATCATCATGCCCGGGAAGTGAGATCGTAAAGTGTCCGCGCCGGCAGCCTCCGGGAACGAGCGTACTGCACCCATCGTAAGTCCATGCAATATTCGGATTGCAAACCCTCGCTAATGAGTTTGAGGACAAGGCTGATATGCTGAATGATGTTCCGGAGATCATACGGGAAGGACGCCGCGCGAATGCTGTTGATCGCACTGGTGACGGCCTCGGGATTGACGGGTGCAGTGCCAAGAAGTCCAGAGAAGCCTGGGTAAGAAGCTGTAGGTAGATCTTCAATGGTCCCGAGATCGTCGAGAAGTCCATGTAGCGCAGTAAATGCCGTGCGCTGGGTCGCGCAGTCCGCGACGTGCTGTATAAGTGCGGGAACGAGCGCCACATGACACGCATTGGCCGCCTCTTCGAGCCAAACGCAGATGCAGCCCATTGCTGTATAAGCCGCCCGCCACACACCCGAGTCGTCGAGTTCAGCGTCGATGACGACGTGCCCGACAGCCGCCTCGATGCAGGGCTGTATATCCCGAGAAACGCTTTCGACAGCAACGTGGAGAGCGAGATGAGCACAGCGGTGCACGTTCTATTACGTTGAGCGTGCGAACGGTGGTGAAGAGCACATATGCGCTCCGCGGGTCCTGGAGAGGTTCTTGAAGGCGGCGAGCTGGAAGCCCTCGACGATGGCCCCGAGCACGGTGAAGAGGAAAACGAGGAGCTCGCAGTCGGTGACCTGCTGCGACGTACATCAGCTGCTGGTGAGTTAGAGGTCGGGCCGCTGCTTGAGGTTCGTCTCGATGAAGGCGATCGCGGCGATGACACGCGGCGCAGAGGGGCTGAAGATCTTGAAGGGCTGGCGAGCGTGATATCGGGAAGGGTCTGCTTGAGTTGATCGCGCCCGGACTGAGGCACGTTGAACCAGAGTTTGCCAGACTTGTGCGCGACGCGCTTGCATAGCTCAATGGCGGTGGGCGTCCTCATCGTGCGGGCTGGCGAGGACATACAGTAGGTGGATGCGGGTGCCTGCCAAATTCTTGAAGTAGTCTTTGTTGAGCTGGGTAATGGCCAGCGACGTAGCCGGCGGACAGGAGGTTCTGCAGCGCGTGCGGCCGCTGCACTGACGACGACTAGAGAAAGAGCGCACGCTCAATGTCGTCGCTCGTGTTCAAATGATTTCGCCACGTACCTATTTTCTACCCTCCGGTTCGTCCCACGACGCTCTCGCCAGAGCAAGACGGCGTCCATCGAGTAGCACGACGCGAAGCGGCCGAATCGTCATTGCTCCTTCAAACGCGTGTACTCCTTCTGGTTACAGTCTGTAGTTTATATCAGCAAAATAACGATTCGAAATAAAATAGTTGCTTACCATCGGAGATGTCCGCCAACCGCGGTCTACCGGTGAGCCCACACTGTCCAAATACCCGCATCCAACCGTGGTTATGGTAGAGATCACATCGTGAGTGAGCTCCCTTGGGTTGTCGTACAAAACTTCGTCCTGCGGATACTTGAGAGCAAAGACGTTCGCGCGAACTGCAATCGTGCCGCGGCACTTCCCGAATGCCGGGCGCACGACGCGATCGGCGTCAAAGGCCGACAGCTGGAAACAAGCGCGTCCTGCTCCCTCTCCGAAAGCCGTACGTCGATTTCGATTTGCGCAGGCGTGTTGGAAGTAAACTGCTGTACATCTCCAGAGCCAAAGCCGAGCTCTCCACCGCTGTCGCGAGGGTCCGACAGATCTCGAGGGCGACTCGCCATGCTCCCCACGAGCCATAGGAGGGCTCCAATGACTGGGAGGCATGCCTCGACTATGCTGGCCATGATCACGGCCGTGTCCTCCGGAGTGGAGCAGCAAGAGACGTATGAGTGGCCTTGAGTACTGACGTCGACGTCCATTGCTCCTGCTGTTGTCAGAAACTCGACACCGATCAATGGTCATTATTTCAGGTATTTCTTGGATTAGATTCCAATGGTTAGCAGGGACGATTATAGGGAACCTCACGGAGTGTACGCCTTACGCAATCCCGATTATAACTCAGAATAAAGCTGATTGGGCATCTCAGTGACCTTGCAGCTTCGCATTTATGCATTGTATAACAAAAATCGGAAGATTTTGTTCCTCCTGATCACCTCCTTTTCGACAACTTTTATCGCTGCTTACTCTCATCATTCAAGTTATGTTGCACGAGAATGGTAATCTATCTTCCTCATGCTGATAATTATGCACCTTATACGCCCTCTTTCTCGTGTAGCCTCTCTCGACAATTTCGGGACCGGACCGGACATAAGCATATGTGTGTGCCTGTCGCTTTGTGTCCAGTTACTTCCGGGAATCATGGATCCCACTGCTTCTGCGCGAGGAACTTCTGTTCGGACTCGCTTCTTACAAAGAGATTGAAACTATGGTGGCGCATGGGGAAAAAGGTTCGATGAACCGCATTACCATTTTCCTCGTGAGGGATTCGGTGATGTATTTCTTTATGTGAGATTACTTCCTGGGTTTTTTCGTCACTTTTATCTGAATTGATCGCTGTTAGATACAGTGCATCTCTAACCTTCCTCGCGAGCCAGCTCGTATGGGCACTGGGAGGCGTACGTACTGTATCGTTTTCCTTTCCTTTTATTTTTACTTTCTATTAACCGGATCTCCGTTCAGGCAAACTATATCGAAATTCATGTCTGCTTGGCAACCTCGATGGCAAGCATAATGAGTCAGCGCCTGCTTTTGAGCATTTGAAAGCAATTCCGGAGTCACGATCCGGCGTTGCTATCTGGCGGGTCTGGTTCGAGTTCGAGTGTGGTGAAGACAGGTTTGCAGGTACAGGCGCCGTCCAGAACTACTATCGATGGTGCTGACGACTACGACGTACCAATGAGGAGCATTATGCTCATGCCCCTCAAGAACGTCGGCCCTTACGTAAGAACGTACGATCGATGCTCAGACCGCATTGATTCACCGCGCAGGTTTGAAGACGTGGCGATGAGCCGATATTTTAACTCGCATTATCATCTGCATTGAACACTGTTCTGCATTCCTGACTTGTTTTGTTTTGTTGCTATGGATATAGGCGTATGTGCGCGACTGTATGCTGTACTTACCCAAATTATTGGCAAGGTTGTCTACGGATCGACGAATATGCATGGTGCGCCCGAGAAATGTTTTTCGGAAAGAAACAATCTCCAATAACTCCTGGAACAGGTGAAGACTTGACCTCCGGTAGAAAGCTTGCAAATGTGTATGGGTTTACAGCATTGTCACCCAGAGAATATAGTTACGATCTATCGCTATTCAACTCGCTCATGATACTACCATCTGCGATTGCAATACTCACTCTCAAAAAAGAGGTAATTCTGATGTGGGCAAGTAGTTGGCTCTGCCTTAACGTAAAGAACACTTAAAGGCTGGCGTCGACATCGGCGGTCGTTATTATGAGTGTCCCAGAAGTGGTCTAGTAACGCGATGTGTTCACCCCGCTCCGGAAGAGTTCCATTAAGCACTGACTATCATGTCCTCATGGTGAGTTTCGATGGAAGAAGGGTCTGACGCGATTGCTGAGGTGACTACCGTGACTAATTGCTGGGAATCGAAAAATCTCGACCCCGCCGTTTTGGACGATGTAAAGAGGTGCTTCGTGACGACGACCGAAGCTAGACGCCGGGATGTGACATCGTGACAGAGACGCATTTTACTTTTGTTTTTCTGTCCACATCATTTACCGGCCATCTGCGTATTAGTGCCGTTGCACTTCCGTACACCGCGAGAAAGAAAGAGCAGATCGGAGCTATGCGCATCGCCGTGCTCTCCGAAGTGCCCGAAGTCCGCCTCTAGGTTCTAGCAGCCTTCTGTGAAGTTTCTACACCTCCGCCTTGTACACACATCATTACCCTTCTTTTAGCTTCCTTTCGTCGTGTTGAGTTCGCAACGGAAGTATTCTATTCATGCGTCGTTGACGCCGTACGACCTCTCCGATCCTGTTCACGAGGAATTTCAAATTTCATACTGCAACGAAACCGTCGCAATATTTTGGGGCGTCTCAACTTACGTGACGCAGACTCTGCCGACCGCGAAGGCTTTTCATTTATTTATTTCCATATTTTATTAGGTTCGTAAGTTTAGCAGCTTTTTTTTTTTCAAGTCTTTATTAAAACAGTCATTCGCATTTTTGGAAATCACTTTCCATCACGATGTTAGGAGGTGTTTAATAGAAATTAAAAGCCCAAATCTTGGGAACGGAAGAAAGTATATTCACCTACAACTACATACTTGTACATACAGCTCAAAACACTTTAATTCCATCCTTCGCCATGCTCTGCTAACGCACAGAAGTATCAAACATATCATTGAAGTCTATTCTTCCAAATCTCCTATCATTCGCACTGCTTTCGCGGATCGCGGTGTGATAGTACAATCGAAGTCCTTAGGGTGACTGGATACGCGTCAAAATAAGATGCATGTCTCAGCAAGGATACACAAAAGAACGTACCTTATTGTCCCGCGCGTGTATTCTGGTTCTGATAGATGCTTGTTGGGTTGAACGTCAAATACGGCGAGGAAGCTGGCTATGGAAATGAATAAAATGCCATCCGCGAGCTCCTTTCCTGGGCATATTCTACGATATACAACAGTGAGCAGAAACGTTCGAGGGCCGAAAAAACGACAACTAATCAAAAAGCGAGATGTAAAATATAAATGATAGAGCTCAAACTCACCTTCTTCCGAAGCCGAAAACTAGCGCGCGTGGGTCGGGCTCTGGTTTTCTGCCATCTACACCCAAATAGCGCTCGGGTTTGAAAATGGAGGGCTCGAAATACGTCTCGGGGTCGTGCGTGAATTGCCTAAGCGATGAATAAATTACGCACACAATTAGCAGAACGAATTCCAGACTTGACAAAAAGGCGAAAGAGCGAACCAGATGTTCGGCACAATTTGTGCACCTTTAGGGATTAAATATCCGTCGTATGTGTCATCTTCCATCGCGACGTGTGGGGCAGCTGCATGTACGATCAAAACGCATATATTAAATAATGTTACACATGACTTTGGGGTTGGCACGTACCAAGCGGCGCTGCTACGTTCCAGCGTAAAACTTCTTTGACGAGTGCATCAATGTAAGGAAGGCTTGCGCGATCAGCAAGTTTCGGGAGGCGATCGCTGCCGACTATCGCGTCGACTTCTGCCTGAGCACGATTGAGCACCGACGGGTAAAAGAACATGGCGAGTATGAATGATGTGAATGCCGAGACCGTCTTAAACGTTTGTTTCATGATCAGTAAAGCGTCAATAATTGTAGGAAAATGGGCTGCGGGAGGACCGTGCAACAAGATGTGAAAACAGTCACTGCGGCCGCCACAGTTGAACTCCGGCCACGCACGTCGGGAGCCGCAAAAGCGACAAGGAGGTCGAGCGGAAAACGCCGTACTCGATGTTCAATACAACGAGAAAGTCTCCCGGCAACAGCAGCAACGAAGCAGAACGGAGCGCGAGTTTAAAGGGAGACTTACAGTATCTGATCCAGCGCCGAACATCCCAACGGCGGCCCACTTGAGCAGATCCTCTTTGCCTTCGGATGAGATGTCTTCGATATTAGTGGACACAAATGAGTAGATTGCAGTTCCTTGTAGCTTCGGGCAGATTTTCATTCAGCGAAAGTGTTTCAGAAATTTGCAAATTGAAATTCCTTACCGTCTGCGACTTCGCCCACATAAAGAAATTATCAGTAAACGCATTTAGCCCGGTTTTCCACTCTTTTGCTTTTTCCATGATCTTTATTCCAGGCAGGAATTCGAGTAAATACCCCACTTCAGATAAATAAATAATAAATAAGTGATTGGTGAATATAGAAAAAGCCGGTATTGTAAGGCCTTACAGAATGGAAATGCATCAAGGAAGCCTATGTGAGGCTGGCTTGATGAGGAGAACTGGCTGAGGATAGTCTTAAAGGTTTCAATCTGTGGGTCTACCTCTCCTTCCTTCGTGCTGTACCCATACGTCAGCTTGAGGATTAAATCAAACGACCACCTGCTCAGACGTATATCATTTCTTTCTTATACTGAAAGACCTTTGAGACCGTACTTATGTATGTGCGCGCGAACTTGTTTTGGATCTCTAAGAGTTCTCAACATAAGTTTCTTGATCTCCGACTCGTAAAGTGGTTCGAAGCGCAAGACAGACGCTCGCGTTCCCATGAATTGGTGCATCAGCTTCCGAGTCGCTCGGAAACGCTCGCAATACCGTAGAAGAAGGAGAATATACTTGGCGCCGCACCTTAATGATTTGGCAGTTAGCAACAGGATTATAATACGAGGTTCATGATACAATAAAAACGAGCATACAATTCACCGCCAAAAGCAAAACCGGGCCGATCCGAATATTGCGCCGACTTTTTGTTCAAAAGCTCGGACGCAATTTTTGCATCATTCAGGAATATGATCGGTCGTCCTAAAACCACAATCGAGCTTATTGGACCTATGCACACATCACAATCAATCGAAAAGTGCCCTCAAAAATAAGCAGAACACACCGTATATTTTATTGTGCTTTGCCCAGTGCGGACCCTCAGTATCTGTCGGCAGATCAAGAATATTTCCAAGCAGGGGAAGACCTGTTGGACCGGGAGGAAGACAGCCAGCCTGGCATCTTGATCTTCCGATTTTGCGCAGAGTGAAGCGAATAAGAACGAGGAGTAAGACACAGCTAGCTAGAATGTCATAGCAAGAGACGCGATCCATTGCGACCGTACTCAGGGAATAGGGCGGAAGTCTGATTATACCCCATTATTGGAGCTACTTATAGTGCCTCGCAGGCGGAAGACGACAGTCCCGATAACGTGGCGAATCTTCAGGTACAATTGGACCGGGAAACGCATGTTGCCCCGACGGCGTGCAAACACATGCTCAAGGAAAATTTATGTGATTATTCAGTATTAATTGGAGGGACTGTGCTTATCTTCCAACGACCTGTATGCAGTCAAGTTGACGGAGCCCCCAATGCACAACGCATTGAATTACGGCGATCAGTTTTGAAAAAAACAAAGTGGGATGCTTACCGGTAGTTCCGGTAACTGCCAGATCGAATCAAGGCCGCTCTGTTGCAAAATACGGAAACTATAAAACAAATACCCGGTCTTAGGTTAGATAATTCTTTAACATGGATCATGTTGTTATCGTCTTGCTATGCATGTTGTTTTCTTGCTGAAAAACGTGTTGGAAGACGTGCAAAAATCTGAACGCGAACACGATACGTTTGTCACTAGTGACCGTTACCGGACTCTTTTGGTAAGCACGTAATACTGGCAAGCAAATTTTTTTTTTCGTCGGTTTTAGCGCCGGTAAAGTAGACTTAGTCATTTGGTGGTGAACGGTTCGACACTGACAGAGTGCGTGTCATGCAGATGCTGAGCGTTGTAACAGGCCGCGGGAAAATCAGAGGCTATGCGTCAAATATCATCTGCGTTTCATTTCTACTACTTTCTTTCCAGAATAAGCCATGGGCTACTCGGAGACGTTCAACGGAGATCTCAAGCTTAAGAAGAAGGACGGTGCAAGAAGAGCATGCGCGTGTAATTTGCACTGCGCTTGAGCATCTACCTTCTCTGATACGTGATCGGCGGATCATGTATCCTCGGACTCCACACCAAGAATCACAATCGCGAATGGTCGCCAAATGGAAGACCACACTTCACAAGAGCAAATGCGACTCAGTCGCCTTGAGACTAGCGCGAGAATCATTATTGGACCCATTGTTTGGGAGTTGCGTTCGGATGTTGATCATTTGCCGCTGAATTGAGAACTAAATATCACCGTTCGTGCGTGAGTATTTACTTTGAGTCGGAGACCCTCCCGAAAGAAGACTTACTTCTGTGCTCCCTCTTCGACAACTATGAACTCAAGCTATGAGACCCAGCCTCAGCCGACAGAGCGTTATGTCCCACCACAAACACCTGGCGATCCCAAAGACTCCTATGCCGCCCTCGTCACGGTCTCGCAGCCCTCCGTTCCAAAAGCGAAAGAGCGAGGATTCCGGTTCTGGATGTGTATGGCGTCCATCATGCTTTCGTCGTTCGTCATGGCCATGGACCTGGTATTCCTTTTTTTTCTTCCTCCATCTGTGTATATTTAACATTGTTTTCCGATACTAGACTGGCATAGCTACCGCACTCCCCGTCATCGTAAGTGAGCTACATGGCGAGCAGTTCGAATGGGTCGGTTCGGCATATGCGTTGTCTGCGACAGCATTCTTGCCGCTCAGTGGCGGACTTGCGCAAGTAAGTTCTGTTCTTTTTTTCCTTCAATTTATTTACTTTAAAAAGAACGAGAATTGACAAGAACAAAAAATAGGTCTTTGGGCGCAGGCTGAGCATGCTGCTTCAGCTTTTTCTTTTCGCGTTGGGAAGTGCGCTTTGTGGAGCGTCCACGAGCATGAACTTCCTCATCGCTGGACGAAGTAAGATCAAATTATTTCTGTTTCTTATACTCGACTAACTCTTAACTAGCTGTCCAAGGCATCGGAGCCGGGGGTATCTCATCCCTTTCCCAGATAATAATTTCCGATCTCGTCCCTCTGCACGAGCGCGGTACTTTCAACGCGCTACTAGCTCTGTACGTTTCAATCACATTTGGTTTACTCGATAGCATTACTAATATTTTTAAGGGCGTACGCAATGTCATCGGGAATCGCTACTATCATTGCTGGAGCCCTTGCACAGCATGGTCAATGGCGATGGTTTTTCTGTGCGTGATCTTTCTTTTTTGGTGCGGAGATGCGCCTCATATCCATGCGGTAGACATGAATCTTCCTTTCTGTGCCATTTCTGCCATCATCACAGCAATCTTTGTCAGGATCGAAGCTCCGCGAGGCTCCTTCAAGGATAAGCTCTTTAGTCTCGACTGGATGTAAGTGTAGACACTGCTTTTAAGAAAACCCGGTTCTAATTCGATTTTGTGTCAGTGGGAACTTGATCGTAGTGGCGAGCACAACTGCCGTCATAATTGCTCTGACTTGGGGCGGAATTCAGTTCCCATGGAGCTCGGCTCGAGTCCTAGTTCCTTTGATACTAGGGTTATTCGGCCTCGTAGCATTTGTGGCTTATGACGCGAAATTTCCTAGCCTGCCTTTGGTGAGATCTCCGCATAAATTGTTAGCTGATGCTAAGTACTTACACCGATCTCGGCCTTTGAAGGTACCGTTTAAAATTATGTCTTCGACTGAAGCCGTCAGTGGATATTTGCAGGGATTCTTCACGAATTTCTATATGATGGGCCTCTTCTGTAAGTTTTAATTACGTTCTGCGGGCGTTCGACTCTCACAGTTAATTGTAGACTACCTTCCCGTGTATTTCCAAGGATGCAAAGATGCCTCACCGACTAGATCTGGTGTTCTGGTGCTTACAACGGCACTGACGACGATGCCTTTCGGAATAATATCTGGAATCAGTGTCGCTAAGTTGGGAAAATACCGCCCGCAGCTATGGCTTGCATGGGCCTGCCTAGTAGTCGCAGCGGGACTATTCAGTACCCTGCATGCGGATACTGTGCTATCTGCGTCAGTTGGCTTCCAAGTAATCAGCTCCTTAGGTATCGGGATTCTCTTGACGTGCAGCTTCTTCCCTATCCTTGCTCCGATTTCACTTTCTCTCAATGCAAACGCCCTCGCGTTTTTCATGTTTACGCGCTTCTTCTCTCAGGTATGTGTTTTCCGCGGTTCTTTAATTAATATTTCAGACCTCTAAGAGGTCACGCTAATTCTTCTGAAACAGAGTTGGGGCGTCTCTGCCGGAGGCACTGTATTGCAGAATGAGCTGAAGAAGCGTCTTCCAGCTGATTTCATTGCGCAGTTTCCCCGCGGCACTTCTGTCGCATTTTCTATTATCCCAATTATCCCTCAACTCGACGAGCCACTCAAAACAGCGGTACAGATCGCTTTCGCAGAGAGCCTTCGCGTTCTATGGCAGGTGTTGGTTGGGGTCGCTGCGCTAGGCCTGCTATCGAGTCTTCTCATGAAGGGGCTTAGCTTGCAGAAGCCGGCCGGTGAAACAATAGAGTCCGAGAGTAGCGGAGGTGTCGAGCTTGACGAATCCAACAGAGCGAAGGTATAGCTATTTGCATGTAGTTAACATACCTGTTGAACAATGGACATTTCTATTTCTTTCTGGCTTATTATGTCTAGCAAAGAGATCGCGCTTACTCTACGTATGGCTCTATAGACGTACGTCTATGCTGTACTTAGTAGATGTCATGTGGCACTTCTCGAACAGTTTTGGCTCAAACCAAAGGTAAGCGGCCCTATGATATTACCTGTTCACCAGAAGCCATGATCATGAATGCAGACTGCGCGGTCGAGTTGAACCAACGCACGAAATAGAGCTGGGGCTATCTGTAGGAGAGTAGGCGTCGTCATTTGTGGTTTACGCTCGCATTCTCTGCAAAGTCACGGCATTATTATACATTGTCTTTAATCATATTAGCGCCCCCAGTTAACCCGTACACATGCCAGTGTCGTCCACAAGATTCCCAAGAATAGAAAATCCGCATAACACAGCCTCAAGAAAAATGGTCTTTGTTTCTTTACTCACTTCCAGCTTAGTTCTTCTACAAACCTACTGCAGACTGAAGTTTGGCGAAGTTTGGCGTACCGAGGCCAGTGACAGGATCCCAACCCGGGCCTGCGGGGAAACCATCCGTGTTACACCCTGGGTTGCTACCTGGAGACAAAACAAGATTACAAACAAAGCCAACTATGAACGAAAAGAAAAGGACGCACCGCTCGCGATTTCGTCGAGTGCTGCCTGGCCCGCTGCGGAGTACAAGAACGGATTGAGGAAACCGAGAGGTGACTTTCCTGCGGCAATGAGGCCGTCATTCAGCAGTACAATGACGCTCGCGAAGATTGGTCTTGAGCAGCTCGTGCCCTTAACTGGCTGATCCCCTCCGTTCTGAACAATAATCACGTTCGTCCCTTGCGCAGAGATGTCCGGAACCCGCGGCCCGAAGGATTGAAGAGCCCGTTGTTCGTCGAACCGAGATCATTTAAATATGCGCTCACCGCCGACGTCTGATAGGATGGCGTGTCGAATATGTTGGAAAAGCCGCCTAAGGACAGGGACGCTGCTGCCTCCTGGACACCATCCGTCGAACCGACAGAAGTTATAAAAGGGCAGCCAGAGGGGAATGTCGGCACAAACGTCGAACAGTCATTTGTAGGCCGATTGCCTGAAACCCCGCCATCGCCAGATGCGAAGAGAATGGACGTGCCGCGAGCACCCAACTGCATATACGCATCGCACAGTCGGCTGAGGACGCAATTGAGCTTTTTAGGAATAGCACTCCAAATTAGAAATATTTACTTGGCGAGATGTTGCTTTCAACCAAGCCGTAGGAAGTCGTGAGCACCTGCGGCGGGTTATTCCACCCGAGAAGGCAGTTGGTAGTGTCGAGAAATCCGGCGAGCCCATCCTGGTTCTCCTTCGTGCGACTCCGGGATCACGCCTGGGTGCCTTTAGACGTTGTACGGCATCCCTGCGACAGTTGCATCGCAGTCTTCGAATGTGCTTCGTGTCTCCGGATACAATAAACAGTTTGCGAACCAGCAGGACTTGTCGACGTTTTTGCAAGAGCAATGCCCAGATCTCCCCTTTGGCACAACGTTCACGGTTGAGACGCTCGACGGCGGCTCGAACTCACAAGACCCGGTTACTACTGATCTCGAGGCCAACCTTGACATCCAGTACACAGTCGGAGTCGCGAATGGCGTCCCGACGACGTTCATCTCTGTCGGAGAGGTGGCGAGAGAAGTTCTGCGCAACTGTTGCGGCAGAGAGAGGCGAGGGGACGAGAGGGAGACCCGCGACGGGGTTCTCGAATCTAGTTGAAAATTGCCAGTCTTTTGTTTAGACAAAAGAAAGACAAGGGGCATACGTGATCGTCGGATGAACGAGGTCGAGATAACCTTGAAGTTCGGCGGGAATAGCGTACGCAAGCGTACGGACGTATTGCTTTCCCGTTTCTTTGTACTGGAAAACGAAGAAGTCGGCCTCGAACATCTTTTTAGCTTTGCTGACTGGCACAGAAAACGGGAGCCAGTCTCCAGTGGGAGACGGATTTGGCCGTGATCCCATGCTATGTGAGGAAATCATTCACAATTGAGACTGACTTGGGGTCGGGCTTCACGAACTATTCTACCTATAACGCTCGTCAGGTTCTTATCTCTGTTGGAATAAATGTAAATGACTCACCTCTTCCTTGGTAAGGTGTTGGCGAAGACTCCAAGTGGAAACACTTATCACGTCATACACATTACAAGCCCTTCGTACTCCCGCCGGTGCAGGATAAAGTGCGCCCGATTAAGGGAAGCACCACTGTTTCATATCATCATCGAGCACGGGCCTGCTCGCGGATCTATCTGAAGTAGCGTGAGATGTCCGCGCCTCCGCGAGCCTCGCGCGACTTTCAGATTGAAAAGCTTCTCGTTCAGTGCGACAAGTAGCACATCAAGCCAGCCACTCAACCGCGGAAGGACGAGCTTGGAGCTTGGAGCTTCCCTCCGCGTCGTGAAGGAAGATTAGAGGTGTAATATACGCATGCCCGTTCAGGAAAACTTAGAGCATTGAATGCCATCAGTGATTTTCACTCCTATGAATTCACACCACGTCTGCAGTCGATGGGCCCCGTTTCAAACATCACGATCTACGTCGAAGAAGCGAGATATTTAGAAGTTGGACGCAAACATGGAAATGCTAAAAGAGAGAAGACGTACCTTTCCTGTTGTAGATGTGTGCCCTGCCACTTCATTATCGAGCCCAGCGCTCACGGCGCTCTTCCATCCTTTTTACTCTGATGAACTTCGCCGAAGGCCAAATCATCAACCGAGTCTAAAGCGGCCGGGAGCTTTTAGTGACGTGACCGGTGCGTCCAAGCCTCAAGTTGGCAGCTGAATAGCAAGCTTGAGTTCTTCTCCGCGCCTTTGCGACCAGCCACGCTCTTGTACGCGTCGCACCGTCCAGTGTGTCCCACACAAGCTGGGCGATCGCACAATCAGAACTTACTTCGAGCTTGAAAAAGCCTAACTTTTCAGCCCAGCCGTCCTGCATCATGCTGGAGCAAGACGTAGAAGCAGTTGACGTTTGAGTCTCGTGGTTCTATGGACGTGAGTTTGAAAGTGTCGACCGTTCAAGCGATTTGGAGGAGTCTTGTACGTCGATTCAAACGCATTTCAATTGAAGAATATACAAAGCTATTGGACGTAGGCGCCGAGATGGTTTAGTTTGTGAGGCGGGGAAATGGACCGGTAGAACGTACCACGGCCATGGCCCATCACCACCAAATCTCGCGTTGACGCCCCAGTTTCCGCTTTAGCCCGCCACCAGGAGTTCTGAGGAGTAGTCCGACAGCTGCACGCAGTTTTCAGTTAATTTCGAGGATGCGAAACAAGCTATATTTTTCGGAGAGGGAAGACAAGAGGGTTGGTCGTGAAGGAAAACGCGGCTGAGGAGGTATTCGTCGGCACGCACCGTCGGCTTTTGGAAGTCCGAACCGACTCATGATCGACGCCTCCTCGGTAATAAAAGTATACATATAATTCATCATCATCGCCCGGAGTCTTTGTCGTTGACGAATGTACGTACATAACTGTGCTTATTTATCTGGAAGAAACCGCATCCATCTCTACTTCCCAAAAAAGTGGCTCCTCTGCATAATTGCTATCACGGAACTGCATTTTACCCTTCCACATAGACTGCTGCAGGTTCAAAAAGAGGCGAGATACAGCAACAGACACAAATATGGCTGGGAATCTGTAAGGAGGCGAAGAAAAGGTCAAGCACTCTTCACATGAGCATGTCGATGCTGATTTGCTTACGCTAAACCCGTGACAGACAACGATGACTGAAATGACATGTTGAAATGAACTAAATAACAGACAACTTTCGGAAAGCTTACTGGCGCGGTAATGTTCATTATGAGGCATATCAGTCTCATGCCTAGATTACGCTTAGTCAAGTTTCGCCTTAGACTTAAAAGAGGATACCATACTTAGCGTAGACTTTAAGGAACGATAAGTTACTTTCAGATTAGGAAAAATGCGTAAGTTATGCTCACGAGGAAGAAAGCCACGCCATCTTGATATAATATTTTCGTAAGTTTTTGAGAACGCGTCCGTGGCTGGGATAGGGCGTTTAAAAGGAGCAAAGTGAACGAGTAGATATCAAGGATGACCTGAATCTCATTTGAAAAAGGCGCATTTGAGTAATTTTGAAGTCAGAAAGGATAAGCAACTTGAAAGCGATGGACTCACCGCCGGAATATAAATTCCAAGAATCCCGCTCGTTTTTTCCGCTATGTAGCAAATCTTTATGGTATCTTCATTGATAAATGTATATTTCCCTGGAGTCGCAGCAGTATGTCAATGGTCCCGCGATATTGCTGAAACGTACCCACCTTTCATCTGAACCAAAGTGAGAGCAACAAACGCAATTGTCGTAGAATGGGCTATGATGAACCCTGTCGCCATCAACCAAGTAAGCGACGTAGACCCATCCCAAAGCTTCATCAAGCTGTATAGGATGACGCCTGCGGACACGCATTGAGAGAATTATTGTATTTATATATAGCTGGAGGCATACCATTTCCCATTGTCTCGAAAAAAGCGTCCAGAATGACTGCTGCTGATGCAGCCCTGTAGCACCTTGAAACGCGAGATTAATGTCACCTATAAGCTTGGTGCTCAGGTAGAAATCGAGTATTTTTACTGCATACATTTTCCTTCAGCAAATAAAGCACAATTATATGATTGCCATCCGGAGACTTACCCATTCGTCCGTGAATTGAATTGTCGGGAAAAGGACTGGAGCCAAATATAATTATTCTGTGCCAAGCATGCCAAACGACGTGGGACGTACGTGCAATATAGTACATAGAGAAAATAAGAGTACCGAAGCGGTTCAAAAGATACATGATCTTTGACAAAGACCTGTGCGGTTTTCTCTCCCATACCAGGGGAATTTCAATAGGCACAGTCATGAGTATCTCATATATCAGAACTGTCGCCGCGGTAACTGTAGAAGGACATAAAGGTATGTTAGCTTCCCAGAAAACGGGTGTATGAAGTGCTCACTTGTGATATAGCGGATTATGTCGATATTGTAGAGCCCAGTTTCGACTGACTCGGAAGATGCAGGGGACATGGTAAAAACACGCGTTTCTGAAGGCATGTGTCGTGTGTTGGGGATGAAGCTATATATGAATATTTTAATGACTGAAAGGCGAACATCATTCTTCGATGGTCATGATATTCAAATGATGAAAACGAAGCACCTGCATTTCGGAGATACCTGAACCAAATCACGACATCTCATTCGGGTATCGCCCATTTCTCTTGCATCAGTGATCAGTGACAGACCGTGAAAACAAAAAATCATAAGGCAAACAGGAGCCGAGGGTGTACATACTTATTATGATAATCATCAGCCACAAATAATGGCCAAATTGATCGAACGATTCCAGGTGCTGCATCAGACTTCCAAAGTAACCTAACTCTCGAAGCCAGGATAGTGATTTCAAAAAGTCTTCCGAATCATCAAGTCAGATCGGTTTACGAGCGGGAACTCGGTCGCCTCGGGAGGAAATGCCTACTTACAATAAATGTTAAAAATGGCCAGGCCAGAGAAGAGTCCTAAATCTGCATTGAATGTCAAAACGTTGTTCCTATTTGGTGGAGTATTTCCACCTATAAGCGAGCCTCTCGGAATGAAGACAAGATTACCTTGCTTCTATGGCGAACGTGACACAGCACAGTGGAGTTCAAACTTCTCAGAGCGGCAAATTTTGCATATTCTGTACGGCGTGCATACCCGTCGACGCATACCTTTCATTGCACCCGGGACAGGCCTGCCTTTCTCAGAAAAAGTAGTTTGACGGCGAGAGAGTGCTTCACACTGCACCTGATTGAGAAGCCCGGCGGAAGAAACTTTGACGGGAAAGATTCGATGAATATACAGATCATCGAGAAGCTGACGGACATCAAAATAAGACTGCACTGGAGGAGGAAGTTAGCGAAGGGGAAGACGGGCAAGTCGGTGACGTCCAAAAGAATAAGCACTGCATTGAGGGCTCATAAGTAACTGCGATTAGATGTAAAGTAAGGCACGTTTGGAAGTATTGAGAGAGCCTTCGGACTTGGCTTTTGAAAATTTCCATTGAGGGGGCAAGCAAGTACTCAAACTGTCGCAGCTCAGCATTTTTTTTTTGTCCTACGTATGTAGTAGAGGCGGACGGATGCAGCTTAGAAAAGAACGAAGCGAGACACCCGGCCTCGTACTTACATAACCGTCGCGTGCTGAGTTTTTATTTCCACGACGACGAATGTCCAAGACATCGCTGGTCTAGCAGAGGAAGAGACTCTATTTGTTGATTGTCTCTCCTTCGTAACGATGGCCACAAAGCGTGGATTTCAAGGTATGCTCGTCGTCTGTTTTGTTCACGAAGTTGCGATTTACCCATTCATCGCAGCTGAAAGCGCGGACCTGTCGAAATGTCGAGAGATGACGGTGGCGGCTAAATCGACGTGGATGACGATGAATACAGCAACTTGCTCACCAATGCCTCCTTAAAGTGGCCGTTATCAACTTCAGCACGCTCAGACGCAATGTAACGGACGAACGGCTCGCATTCGAAACCGAGCAAGATACTACTTCCAGGCCTCGTCGGGGTGTCCTCGCTCACGACGCACAGTTATGCGCGGGTCAAATTGGTTTCATACGCCTTCCAGGACCAGGACTCCAGGACTTCTCCTGGCTGTACCTCAAGCCAGACCATGCGTCGCGCATGCTGTGGATAGCCCGGAGGACGGACACATCATTCTGGAGGGATTTTCACTGATTGCGGAGTAGGCGCAGGATTTTTTGGTGGCGATCAGTGAGCCTGTTAGAAGGTGCGTCGCATCTTGTGCTGTAGATTACTGTGCTAGAACCGTGATACGGATAGACCGGCTTTCATCCACGAGTATAATATCGCTCGATACTCGCTGTACGCCGCCGTGTCTGTCGACCTGCAAACAGAAGATATCATAGAGGTGCGTGCGCTGAAGCATGGCTCAGACTGACGAGATGACGCTCATTTCGTTGTCGAAGGTCCCCAACCGTATATCCAAAGTATGTCTCCTGAAACAGTTACCTCGTCTCGTATTGACAAGACAAAGGTGCCGGTTCCGGATGCGATTGTGGACTACATACGCAGTTGCACGATGTCATTTGGCAAAGTCAAGCTCGTCCTGAAGCACAACAAGTACTTCATTGAGTCCAGCCACCCGGAAACGCTGCAGACTCTTCTCAAAGATGCGGTCATCCGTGAGGCGCGTGTCGCACCTCCACAACAGCGGTAGCAGCCCAGCGATGTAATTGCTGCCGCTCTGACGACGTCCAAAGCACCGACAAAGGCCGGCCTCGTGATACCAGGTACCAAGGAAGCAGGAGCGGGCGGACAGATTCCGGGAGTAGTTAATGGGAAGAAGCAAACCGATGCAGACTTGTTCACGAGCGTCGTCGGACTGGACAATGGTATGTCGGACTGTTTCTTCCTGATGCTTATCCTGACTAGTGTTTTTGACGAGATTGACGAGGACGATGATAATGTGCACGCTTTCGAGGTTGATGACACGAAGATTGATGTTCGTTTCAAAACACTATAAATTGCTCGTAGCTGACACGCTGTAGGAAGTCAAGAAACGCTGTAATGAACTCGAGTACCCGATGCTCGAGGAGTACGACTTCCGGAACGATACTATCAATGCGAACATCGACATTGATCTTAAGCCGGCGACAGTCATCAGGCCGTACCAAGAAACAAACCTGAGCAAGATGTTTAGGAACGGGTATGCCCTCTTTTACTCTCGGTTATCTCTTTCTTGTAACGCTGCTAAGTAGTCGTGCTCGGTCCGGCATCATCGTTCTTCCTTGCGGAGTAGGAAAAACGCTTGTAGTCATTACAGCGGCGTGCATGACAAAAACGTCGTTCCTTGTGCTCGCAATTTCATGGTAGGCACAAAGTATAAGGAAGCTCCGTCCTAGTCCTAAATTCTCCACAGGGTATCTGTGATGCAGTGGAAGCAGCAATTCTTGCAGTGGTTCAATGTTACCAAAAACAGATTGTAGTATTCACTACCGACTAGAAAGAGAAGGTACGCGTCGATCTCGATCTCATTACTTTTCTTTTCTTATAAGTATTGTTGATAGTCCGCGGGCGACAGCGGCATCGTTGTGTAGACGTACTCGATGGTTGCAAAACATATAACAGGCCGTACGAGTCGAAAAAAATGATGGAATTCCTGCAGGGCCGCGAATGGGGTTTCATATTGCTTGACGAGGTGCATGTCGTTCCTGTGGCAATGTTCAGGCGTGTTGTTACAATAATCAAGGCTTATTTCACGCTTGGATCCACCGTAACGCTAGTGCGCAATGACCACATTGCGAAAGTGCAGTGCGTGGAGATGTTATGCCCGTGACGCCCGAGTTCTACCGTGAATACCTCCGCGAGCAGTCGCGCAAACGCATACTACTGTATTGCATGAATCCGACTAAAACCCAGGCATTCCAGTTCCTCTTTAAGTACTACGAAGACAGGGCGACAAAATTATCGTCTATTCGGGTAATGTGTACGCATTGGAGGTAAGCCTTTTCACCAGCATTTCGTTGCTTAAACTTAAATGTCGGACAGCATTGCGCGCGGAAGCTCGGGAAACTTTATATTCACGGCGGCACGTCGCAGGTTGAGCGCATGCGGGTGCTGCAGCATTTCCAGCACCACCCAAAAGTGAATACAATAATCCTGTTCAAGGTCGGCGACACGACGATCGATCTCCTGGAGGCTACTTGCCTCATCCAAATATCTTCGCTCTTCGGTTCGCGTAAGCAGGAGGCACAGTGCCTGGGTCGTATCCTGTGCTCTCAACGGCGAAACGACGAGGGCTTCAACTCGTTTTTCTACTCGCTCGTGTCGAAAAACACGCAGGAGATGTTCTACAGTACGAAGTAGCAGAAGTTCCGCCTTATCAACCGGGGGTGCACGTTCAAGGTGGTCGCGCATCTCAAGGCTATGCTGGACTTCGCGTACCGCACGCGCGACGAGCAGATCGAGCTCATCTCTGCCGTGCTGCTCGCGAATGAGAGTGACGCGGAGGTTGGCGGTGATTTGCGTGTGGGTGAGGGCGGTTTGCCCGGGATGGTCACCGCGAAGGACTTCGGCGGGCCCGGTCAGCGCGATGGCGGTGTCCCCGCCGCAAAGCGAATGACAGGCCTGCAGGTTCTTCCAACGTGCCGATATTTTGCCAGAAGACATAAAATAAAGTTTTTGCAAAACAATACAGCCCTAATAGGTTCCGAAACCTCGAGATGGCAGAGCTGTACCAATACCAAGGTGGTACGGTGATCGGAGCAAGCCCCAAATTGTTATTACATTAGGGTACTTGATATCGCATGACATACCGGACTGAGTTTGGGAGCACGGGAAGAAGTTCCAAAAATAAAGAGGGGATCTTCCGAGGACATGAAGGTCGCAACAATGGGGCTCTTAATCACTGAATTCGACGGAGAGAAAGAAAAAGATGATACCGGCGTTTAGTGTGATGCGGCATTTGCCGTCCCAAGTATGTGCAGCTACCGAGTTGATCACGATTTGAATACGGCGTTTATGTTATGGCGCTGGGATATTGGGTTCAAACATTAGCTGCTCAACATTATCAAAGGAAAGCATTATACGTTCATGATTGGACGAAGTAGTCGAACCACCTGTGGATGCGACGCCAAGGTGCTCTCCTATTGAAAGAGACTCATAGTCTGGGTCTTCGCTTGAGCCACTTGTTTATTGCGCTTCGCGAACAACTTGTAACGCGACGGGCCCACAAACTCTTTCGCAAGCTTCTTGTTTGCAGACTTGTTCTGTTCAACGTAGCTCATATGCGCCGCGGCGCCCCGAGGCTAATTGTATTTCATTCAGCGTAGACCGAAGCATCCGGCCACCGCTCAGCTTCTAACATCAGAGGGGTGAAGATGTCGTCAAACTCATCATAATGTATGCCCTTCGGATGTTGCGCAGCTTCTCTGATTTTCGATGCTCACGGAACTCTGATCGTCGTGATAATACCTGCATCTAATGGCCAAAGCAAGTGTGCTCTGTATGTACTGGCTTGTTAACGCATATCAGACTACCTGAGAGTTCTTAAACGCCATCTTCGAGGCGATACATGATTTTCTCCCGCTAAACGCCTCGAAAGACAAGAAATTTTCAAAAAAGATTAGCCTCCTCTAGACTATGTCTGAAGCTAGTTGTGGCCTCGTTTCTTGCGCTGAAGAGAAGGACTTACTATTTGCTATATTGTGGACAAAACTCTCAATCAGTACGTCCCAGAACAATCGAAAAATACACTTGTACTGACTCATGAGCTTTCCTGTCTAGTCGCCTCGTTTGCACTACTTGTCTATGATTACTGTGTGTCTTTCAACTTCGCTGCTGATTTCTGTCGAGGGCTCAGGATGTTGTTAGTCCTTACCTTGAATCGGGAGTTAGAGCTTGTTTGGGTGCGTCTATCTACAATATCGTGGAATTTTCATAACGTCACAAAATATACTTTTTCCAGGGGACTAGGTTCGGCCTAGGGAAACTCCTCTTTCTACTAGTAAGCTCATCTTATATGTATACGTTACCTTCGCTCACTGATCCACATTGAAAATACATGTAGCTCCGTTACTTCACTCCAGTCGTGATTACGTGAGTTGAAACGGATTATTTCCTCTTCATATCATTAACTACTGTTTTTATCCGAAGCTGCATCGCAGTCGGTGAGCGCATACAAGGGTACATCATACTCTCTTTCTGAGGACCTTTTAGTTATATTGAATCCTGGAACATCCACTGAGGTGCGTCAATCATCATGACGGTGTAATAGCCTCTATTGAAAACGATGCACTAGCTGTCCGTTGCTTATTCTCTCACTCATACACAACTTTGTTCTTACTTCTAACCTACCTCAACAACGAAAACCCTATTTTAGCTGTACGCCTATCGTTTTTCCATGAATATACTATACTTAGTGACTAATGCTCTCTAGGTATCTTTTGGATTCGATTCCAATGGGTCGGCGGTCTCCTCATTGCCTTCCTTACGGAGCGTATGTTTACCGCTTATAACGTTATGGATACGATCTAAAAAGTCATGATATGTACTATCTAGTAACTTTGCAGCTGCGACTGTACGCAATGTATGGAAGGACCAAGAATATTCTCATATTCTTGATTGTTACGTCTGTTTCGACATTCGGTACAATTTCTGTTTATCTTGGAAAAATCATAACCAAGGAACATGGTGAGAATTGTGTCTCTTGTAGCCTTATCTGTAAACTCGAAGAACCGGAACTAACTTGCATCGATAGCTATGTATTTTTATCCGTACGAAGGGAGCACTCTTTTCATGTGTATTCCACTCGATATACCGTCCGACTATCGCACCGTCTGGATTCCACTGTTTGTGCATGAGGTTATCTTGGTCGCATTAGCGATTATTAAGGGCTTTCAAAACATTCGGGACCACGGGACGGAAGGTTTAATGAGTCGTTTCACCATATTTCTTGTTGGTGACTCGATGTCTTATTTCTTTGTGTACGTCGTTTCACTCCCTTCCTAACTTTACAAATGACTTACCGATAAGCCATTTAGCGTATTTGCTGCTTTTTTCTCCATGGAATTGACCTGGGTTATCAGAGGCGTCCGTACATTCCTATTTTGTAGTTCTGCGGATAGTACAAGGAAATACTGACGCTGTTACTTAGGTTTACTTCATGGAGCTTCCGATTGGGCTCTCACTGGTCTCTATGAGTATTATGAGTCAGCGACAGCTGCTTAAGATCAGAAAGCGATATCATCAACACTCGACATCCCAGAGGACGTTGAGGAGGACGGGATTGATGAATCGCGACGAGTCAATGATGTTTGCGGCTTCCCGTTCGGAGTAGCTTTCAATGTCATAACCTGGTGTATTATTATTTATTGCTCTGGTTCCATGCTGTGCTGCGAATCAATCATGTAACAAGACGAGTAGAGGATGGAAATGATTACGCACCGCCTTCTCGGAGAGAATCCTTTGAATCTTACACGCTTTGTTTTCCCCGCGATATTTATTAACGCATATCAAATATGACACTCTTTCCGCCTGCAAATTCCGTAACCCGTAAATCAATTTTGGAAATGATACCCAAGATGTTTTCCTCACCCCCCGAGATACATGAAAGACGAAAACCCCCCAAATGAGAAACAGCAACCTTGCGCCACGTGGAAAGACAATGGTTGAGAGGGAGACCACAGTGCACCTTACGTATGTAACACGAACGCGCAACAGACCAATGACAATGCCCAAGCCGCCCTGAGACCACAAGCCAATGGGGCGCGACTAGGAAGCGCCCCGCTTGTCGAAGACTGCGAGTCATTCGCAGACGAGGAAGTGGACGCGATTGGAGTAGCTCCGCCCGGACTAGCAGACACAGACGAGCCTGCGTCCGCAGCTTGCGTCGACACCGGCACGGGTATCATCGCGAGTGTCTCAGAGGCGGTCTGGCTCGTCGAGATGGTCGTCCCGCTCCCTATGTCCACTCCGACCATCGTGCACGCGCCAGCCGCCGGCGTGTTGAAGCCGCACTGCACTTCAATTGAGATGACATCGCCCGGATCCACGCTTGCATGGAGAACCTCAGATATGTGCGTCGCGTCTTGTACAAGCGTTACTGCAAGAATGAAATGAGACAAAGCCACGGAGTACAAGATGAGATCAACGAGGACCGAGACGCCATAAGAATAAGCAAAGCGCGTACTTGTATAGGCAACGTCGGCGGTGTCGGTGACCACGTTCGAAACGACATACGTCGTGCCGTCAGTGCCTGTGCCTGAAACTTCGCCCTGGAGGGCATCGTCGGGTGACAGAAAACCGGGTACCGCAATGGTCGCGGTCCCCGACTGTGTGAGGGCGCCTGTCAGAGGATGAGAACTCCCCTTTTAGAATGGATGGCTAAGATATTTCAACTTCTGAATGCTCACCATGCGCGAAAACGAGGCCCAGGAATGCTAAAGCACGAACACGAGGGTTCATCTTTGAAGATATTAAATGTTGTCTTGCAGTTCAAGGAATGATGAGTGCCTCTGGAGGGCTAGAGGGCACGTCGCGTCGCGATCCAGAGTTTTTAACGCTTTTGCTCAAATGCTGCCGGGAGCATTACATATATTCCAGTTTTCACGCCATGGGCGCCCTGGCTTGTATCCAGGGATTTCAGGCACTGGCGGGGTCGAGGTCTTGAAGATCCATCTTTTCAACGCGCGTTTTCCAAGCGGCATGCGTCGCCGTGCTATGTCGATATTCCCGTATTTACGAGCTTTTTTGCAGCCTTTCCTTTTTCTTGCTAAAACGTTACATTCTTCGGAAGTGTTCTTTTCGGTTCAAAAATAGAGCAGAATGGTTTTCAAAGACGAACAAGTGGCGTGTCATGTATGAAAGCAGGATAACAAAGAGACTCCGGCTATGATGATGGAGAAGGAAATGTCTGTGTTTCGCGTGAGGGAAGCGCGACGGTACCGAAATGAAAATTTGCCGGCAAGAAGAGCTTACCCGACGACCATGTTTGCACTCGCTATCCATCTCCTTGCAGGCATCACCACAGTCCATACTCGGGCGTGAAAGAGCTGTTTCCGTTGAACATCAAACGATCCCGGTCGGACAGTCGACGCATCGACGCCCGCGGTGGCGGATTTGCCGCTCAGACTGCAATCAAGCTCAAGTCTTCAAAAACACGAAACGAAACTTTCTACTCACACAAGACAGACCTCAGCGCAACTCGACCATGCTACAGGACGGTCTATCGAGTACTGGGAACGTCGAGGGCGTTGCAATCCTAAATGGGTAAGGTTCGGCAGCCTTATGCCGAAGCAGAAGCCGAGGGCGTTTGCCGAACATGGCGTGCCGAAAAGTGTGCCGAAACGTGCGTGCCGATATCGGAAATTCAGAGTTTTTAGCATGGCGCCGATCTTGTGCCTGATTTAGCTTCCTCGCGACGACAACACAACGTCCGCCGTGGCTCATATTCGTCTCCGTGGCTGGCAGTCGCGGTGGCGGTGGCTGGACCCCTTTCTATTACATTTATAATCGTCTCCCAACAAACGGATCGACATTCCTCGTCTCTTGGACTCATACCACCACCATCCTTCCTTTTGCGACGAGTGACGACTGCGATGGCTGCGCCCGCGCTTCCTCCATTCAAGGATATCTTCCCTAGTTCGTTCTATCTATTTACAGTTTTCCCTTAACCTTCTTCGGGACCGTCTGACTCGTTTTTCGCAGACTTCGAATCTGCATACCCCGACTTGGCGATGAACCCACCACGGCCGTCATCTGTCTTCCTGCAACAACCACATACGATGGTCCCAACCATGTTTGACCGGACACACCAGCATGCCATAAATCTGTTTTATCCACATCCACAGCAACAATACAGCTACGATCAACACTTCCGGCAGCCTGCCGTGAACTCACACGCACCGCAGCGTGCTTCGAAACGTTCGCATGACGCTGCGCAACTCAGCGACGGCCAAGGCCCATACGGCTCCGCCAGCGACGTTGCTTTGGAGTATTATCCCCCAGACGTGCCTCACAACGTGCTGAGTGCGGATGGCGTCGAGGAAGAAACGAATCACGGGTACGCTGTGGCCGAGGATCCGCGCGACGCTAGGGCCGCCTATGCGTCCAAGACGCTTCACATATGCGCACGTTGTGGGAGGCCCTTCAATCGGCCGAGCAGCCTCAAGCTGCATGAACATACGCACACAGGCGCAAAACGTGAGTACATATTTCATTTATATTCTTCCGCGTATCTTTTCTGTGCGCGACCGAGCGCGGAGGGTTAGACTGCGTGCGAAAGAGAGAGGCGGGGTCAGGTGGACCGCAGCCTCTGATCGCAGTCTCTGCTTTCAGTATACTCTTACTTATACGCAGCGCTTACTTGCTGTACTCTCTCTTCCATCCCACCAGCCTTCGTGTGCCCCTTCCCCGAATGCGGTCGCTCGTTCAGCGTCGCATCAAACATGCGGCGGCACCACCGCACCCACGAAAAGTCCTCAAAGTCGAAAGGTCCCCCCAAGAACCTCTTCGCCTTCGACCAGCTCACTCCGCGCCCCGAGGTGCGTCAGTACGCGAAAGAATATCCACACGCTCCGTACGCACACCCGTATAACCCCTATGGACACGGCGGCAGGCCGCATGACCCGCTCTACCCGCCGAGCCCTTACTCGCACGCAGGCGCGCAGTACTACCAATGGTGGCTTCCGCCGATGTTCCCGCCGACGCCGCCGTACACGAGCGCGGGCGAGGAGGAGGGGGCGTACGCCTATGCGTACGGGCCTGAGGCCGATTATTCCGAGGATGGATACCGTGATGGCGCTGGGGAAGGAGAAGGGGAAGACGTGATTGAAGCGGACGACGATTTTGGAGCGGACAACGCGTTTGGAGAGGACGACGCGTTTGAAGCGAACGACGCGTCTGATCTGCCCGTTCCGGTAGATCCCGTGCTCGACGAGAGACCCAGCTCCCGTCCAAACTCCGCCGGCCCTGATGACGGGATTTTGGTCCCGGACGACGATAGCGGTTCTTCGTACCACGCCTCGAGCCCCGATTCAGAAGATTCCGAAGCGGAGGACGAACCACCCGCGCCCGGCGAAAACGACGATGACGAGCTCCCCAGCTGGGCGACTATGCGTGATCCGTATATTCCGCCCCGCACGCCCACGCAGCAGGCCTCGCCCAACACGTCGAGCACGCGCGCGGTCTGCCCGCTTCCCGGCCGTCCGGACCCTTTGCCCCGCGCTCACGAGGTTCCGGGCGGCGGCGCGCGCCGCTGCTCGAAAGCCAGCGGGAGTGCCCAATCTGGCCCGCAGGTCCCGACCTCTCCCTTTACATATAGGCCGGCGCCTGGTGCCGCGCCCCCGCCACCGTATGCGATGTACACGTACCCGCCGCCCATGCCGGTTGAAGACGCAGAAGAGGGCCGGGCAGTCGACGATGGCCCAGATGCCAACGGGGACGCTGCGTCTGCGCGCGGTCCCGTCTCGTCTCGCACGAGGGCGGGCGCGAAAGCGGGTCCGAAGGCGGGCGCAAAGGCGATCCCGAAGGCAGGCGCGAAGACGGGCGCGAAGGCAAACCCGAAGTCAGGCGCGAAGTCAGGCGCGAAGACAAGCCCAAAGGCAGGCGCGAAGCCGCGTGCGCCGGCGTCTAAGCCCGCGGCGAAGAGGCGTAAACGCAGTTAGACGAGCTCCGGCGGCTTTCCGACCTCGCGTCTCGCCGTCCACGTCTTATGAGTGTCCGTGGCGTTGTGTTATTTCTTTTTCAGGCTTCGCAGCCGTGGTCATGCCATGTCGTTTGAATCCTCGCCGGTCTCTCGACTTTCTTGGAAGTGAAGTGTTGTCTCCATCTATCGTTCTCCTCAGTATTATTGAATTATGCCACGCTTATGCCCAGCTCGGGTCTATACTCGAGCTCCTTGACGAATTTACGGTTCCTGTCCTCACCACACCACAATTCTTCCGTACTCGTATCCATTCCTCCGGCATCTGATCTTTCTGTCTAATATTTCATGCTTACCATTCGTGATTTCTGTTGTATCTTCTACCACTAACACAACGCGCACCCCCTCGAATCAAAACGAATCGAATTGTATTTTAGAAAAGCGATCAACCTGAATAGGATTTATGGTGTACATGTATAATTGTATGTAAACATTCAGGTAGCCCCTTCCGCCAGCGCGGAAATTGAATCGATTAGCGTGTGGCAGTTTCGCGGTTGACAGCCAGTCTGGAAACTAGAGGCAAATCGCCGAGATTCCCGAAAATATAATTACCACACGGCTTCTGTGTTAGTCGCGTAACAGGGCTCACGGAGATGGGAAAAAGATAAAGCCGGTATGCTGGAGTGCTGACAGGTATATACACATGGTCGTGCGTCAAAATGAGATGACCGGCGATGATCTGAGCGCCCGCTTGTAGTGTTAGAGCCGGCAGTGGATCGTCATCTTCGATGGATAATAGGCTGCGATAGAGAAGTAAACATGGGATAGTACAGGGCTTCAGATCTGTCAACTAACGCCGTGCGCACGAGAAGCGATTCATCCAAAAGCCCTACCCATCCCTTCCACAACTTCTTACACAAAAGGAATAAACAACGTGCGGGAAACCGTGGATAAAGCTGCTGCAGCCGTTGATTACGAAAATTGCAGAAGACAGTAATACTTTACAGAACCACGATCTTATCAAATACTGTCTTTTATCCTGTTATTATTGCGCTGCCTTATAAACAAGCTCCCCAAGAATAAAAGAGTTACAAAACCAGGAGCCCCAAGAAAAACTGGCCTCACTTTTCGACCCGCTTTGCGTCAACCTTCCTTCTTCTACAAGTCCACAGCGTGCAGAAGCGCGGGGAAGTTTGGCGAACCAAGACCAGTGACAGGATCCCAGCCCTTCGTCGCGGGGAAGCCGTTGGTACCGCAGCCTGGATTGTCACCTAGAGGCAGAGCGTATTTATAAGCAAAATCAGCAAATGTATATCGCCGGAAAAAAAAGGAAGCGCGCACCGCTCGTGATGTCATTGAGCGCTGCCTGGCCTTTTGCGGAGTACAAGAACGGGTTGAGGAAACCGAGCGGCGGCTTTTTCGCTGCGATGAGGCGGTCGTTCAACAGCGCGATGACGCTCGCAAAGATTGGACTCGCGCAGCTCGTTCCAGCGACAAGCTGTCCCTGTCCGTTCACCGCAACCTCGACTTTCTCGCCCTGCGCTGAGATATCCGGGAATCCGCGTCCCGTACGGTTGAAGAGCCCGGCGTTTGTTTTGCCAAGAGATGTCAAGTATGAGCTCGCCGCGGACGCCTGATAAGACGGCGTGCCGAAGTAATTTGAGAAGCCGCCTGAAGATAAGGTCGCTGCTACTTCATTGCTGGCTAATGTCGTCGCACCGACGGAGGTCATGAACGGACAGCCAGACGGGAATGTTGGTACAAACGTCGAACAGCTATTAGCCTGAGAGCCTGAAACACCGCCATCGCCAGATGCGAACAGAATAGACGTGCCACGAGCGCCTAACTGCATGTACGCGTTACACAGTTGACTGACAATGCGATTAAGCATCTTGTAATTAAATTAGGAAAATAGAGCACTTACTTCGCCAGTGCTCGTGACATGGTATTCTCATTCTGGCCATACGAAGTCGAGAGGACCTGTGGCGGATTGCTTTCTTTGAGCAAGAAGTTGGTAATATCGAGAAATCCATTAAGAGCGCCATCTTTGAAGTTGTCGCCAACCGAAATGAATGTCGTCGGCACACCGCTCGCTACTCCGACTGTATACTGGATGTCAAGGTTCGCCTCGACGCCAGCACTGGCCGGGTCTTGCGAATTCGAACCACCATCCAGTGTCTGGAGCTTGAACGTAGTACTCGAGGGGAGATCTGGGCGTAGAGCTTCCAGGAACAACGTCAGGTCCTCCTTGTTCGCGAATTGATCAATGAAACCGGAGACGCCGAGAGTATTCGAGGACTGAGTAGCGCGCGTAGTCGGGATGCCGTACAATGCCTGAAGGCACGCAGGCGTGACTTTACTGCTGCATGACGAGGGTACGCTCTGGCCAGTAGTGAGATTTTGCGCAGTTGCTACGGAGGAAAGGGGCGAGGAAACAACAGGGAGGTGCGCGAAGGGGTTCTCGAACCTGGTTGAGCATCATTAGCAAACTGTATATACGAGGAATCGAAGGAACGTACGTGATCGTCGGGTGAACGAGGTCGAGATGACCTTGGAGCTCAGTGGGAATAGAGTACGCAAGCGTACGGACGTATTGCTTCCCCGTCTCTTTGTGCTGGAAAACGAAGAAGTCGGCGTCGAACATCTCTTTAGCTTTGCTGACAGGCACAGAAAACGCGAGCCAGTCTCCAGCGGGAGAGATGGATTTGGCCGTGACCCCATGCGATGTGAGGAAATCGTTCACAATAGAGACCGACTTGGGATCGGGCTTCACGAACTCTTCTACCTATAACGCTTGTCAGGTTCTTATCTTTGTTGGAACATATCTAAATAACTCGCCTCTTCCTTGGTAAGGTGTTGACCATAGTGCGCACTATCGGGAGTACTGACATCGTAGAGCGCCTTCTCGAGCCCAGCCATGTCGGTGTTATGAAGCGCCATACGGAAGTTGAGTATTTGGTCTGCAGGCGCAGCATCGGACTTCAGAAAGCCATCGGGTACAGTGTCGCGTTGTTCGTGCACTACGAGATCGCGGAACACCGGACTTGCCATAACGGCAATGATGAAAGACGCAAAGAGCAGGAACTTGGAGAACATGGCGAGAGTCGACTGCGAATTCGAGAATAGCCTGTAAGGACTGAGAAGAAAACATCGATGTGGGCCCAAGATTTATACTCGAGGGAGCACTGCAGGAGCTTAGCTTTGAGTATAGAATGACAGCGCGACCATGCAAGATGAGTGCTTCCGGAGGTACGGGCGTATGGTCCCGAAGTAGCGGAAAGATGATTTCTAAACGCTAGACGTCTGTGGCGTTGGCAGCGCATCAACAAGATATCAGGCCGACGAATCGCATATGCATACGGTACGCAATATGGAGGGAAACCTGTATAACTTCAGAGATCCGAGTCTTTGAGTTTCGTGAGGCACGGACCAAGGCAATGCTGCATCCGAATCGCCGAGCACAAAATACATAATATTGACAAGTAGACCAAGAGCAAACATCAGTTCGAAAACCTCCTGTCGTCGATTGGTAGATTGGCAGGGTTCGAGTTCAGTTCAGGCTGGATGCTTTGATCTAGTACAATTGACGAGGAGACGGGCTTGTAGACATAAGTCCTGTAGAGACAATCGAAGTCACATTTCAGTCACAAAGGCAAGAATAGGTCTATTTACTTCTTGCAATCCCTGCTGCTGGCAGTGCGAAAGGTCGTGTTAACAGAAGTAAGTCGTGTTTCATGACGATCGAGTTGTGTTCGGCATGTTTGACACGACGCAAAGCTGTCTTCGCCTCAGCTATGCCATGGTAGAATATGTACCATTGTATTCGATGATTACATATTCTCTCAGTCACTGCGCGGCCATATGGATTTCGACGTTCTTCCCTTTGTCATGGTTTCCAATCGGTGGCTGATTGAAGGGTCACGATAGAACTCAAGAAATGCACCTTCGACTCAAGATGTCACTCACAAGTTGTACGATATTCAATCTCAGCCAACTATCCCGTTTTCCGGGGAGATTTTCATCGAGCCTGCGCACGAGCAGCAATACCGAGAAAAGCGATAACACTCCTAGCGCTCGAGTTCGATCATCTATTTTGGTCCATTCGATGCTCGAGCGTGCCTTTCTTCAAACTTAAAGATGTAGATGAGGTTAGATAGGTTCTTTTATGGATTTTGTTTCGTTTGAACCAAGCCTTGCCTTCATTTTACCTTCGAGCTGGCATAGCAAGATAACGGGAGTGACAAAATTGAAGGGCCAGGGAAGGCATGGAGTCGAGCCGAGCACCAAAAGTCAATGTGTCCATTTTGTGACAACAGTAAATAGAAGAGAATGCAAATGAGCATACACATGCGAGAATAGACGGGCAGATTCTGACTCACGTCGAGTCAAGCCCAGCAAAGCGTAATGCCTCAAACGTGGTGCGCTGGCAAATGTGACACATTTAAACGAGAACCATGTGGCCGGACGTTAAAGATAGACCAAACCGTCTGTATCATACTCCGGCTGGTCTGATACACAAAGTTGCCACGAGGAACGTTCTATGTGCAGACCGGCGAGATGGAAGGCGCGCTGCACCGACCGTAAGGTCCGAGAGCCTCGTGAGTCCGTGAAGCTCGGCAATACCGTTTGCAATGTACCGGGCACGAGACGCAGGAATTTGACTCTTAGACTAAAAGTAAGCAACCCCCTCGCAAGCAACGCAGGAATTGCACTGGTAAGAAATGTGTTTGAGCTAAACCCCTTAAACTAGCACAAGATATGAGGAGATGATCTGACGGGCGTGAATTTTGCAGTGACATTTGTGGTCTCGAGAATTGATCCATTTATTTCGGGACCCTACTTCAGTGGCAATGTGGATGGTTGGGTTAAGTGTTGTGTAAGTAAACTTTCATGATGAGAAGTGACCAATGGCCGACTTGTGTCCTGTTCTTGGATTCTCATGTCTCTGGGTCTGTTCTGCTTTCCGCAAATTTCCGACTTCGGGCTGATTCGAGTCATCATCATGGTGAAACTCAGATACTGTAGCCTCAATATAGAAGATTGCTTGTAGGTTTCGAGAAAGGAAGAAGGAACGGAGATGGAAGAGGGAGAGGATTTGGCGGAATTTTACATGCTTCCGTCACGTGTCATTTTTAAGCGGTCATGTGCCCGTTGGGCCGCTTGCACGATGACTCGGAGATGAGTTCAACGTGCAATTTTCTGGAGTACGGCTCGCTGCAAAGGTGAATGCCTCAAAGCATTTACGACCATCGACCTGAATCCCGGAAAGCCTGACATCGGAAAATGGCTTCCGAGAGCATTCTATTTTCTTTAACTTATGTTTGCGGCGGTCGGCTTTCCGACTGGGTGACTCGGTTGTAGGACCTGCACTATATGGCAACTGATGGTTTTTCGCTGTATTGCTGTCCTACTGGGGTTGCTAAACTCACACGTTTTGCAAAGGTCGTCTCCGCCCAGCTGTGCAACGAACAAATGCTTCTCGCGTTCCATCATGCCAAGTAGTTGAGTATCGCGGTTACGTATCTCAAGCTATCGTCTGAAAGCATGTCAAAACCCACTCAACATCAACTCATCTGTACAAAGGAAGTCGAAAAAACAGACCTTTCACAATATTTTACGGCGAAATTGAAGACCGGGATACAGATTTTTCCTAGGTATGTCATCCTATCGCCATAATCGATTGTATCTTCATGCCTGCGAACTTTTAATATGCATTCTTTGCTTTGCCTTCCAAGAAGTGAGCGTTTTAAATCAGGGATCACGCTTTGACAGTCTTATCAGCTGCATACCTCGAAAGGCTAATTTTATTAGCTTCTGCGGACTTCAAATGCAGACTTCAAATTATATGGAAGCGCCGACTGACTGGTGCTCCGCTAGGATAGCAGGAATCATGCGGGACGAAATGGAACGTCAACCATTCCGTTTCTGCTTTCTCACTCCGGGTCTCTGATTGTTACGGCGGGCTCAGTTGAACACGATAAGGGGAAAGGCATGCTGTGTTCTCGGCGAACAAGTGGTATGAAACTCCGGAGCTGGTGTAACAAGAACACATAAGTTACCATCAACAAAAAAACGGTCCGTGAGCGGTATATGATGAAACTATTTGTGGCGCGAGCAACTGATCCAAACATATAGTTGTACCCTATAGCGCAAATAGGCACCGAAGGTGTCAGCACGCCTTACAAATACTTCTACCGACCGGGGCTCAAGCATGTTGTCTACTTTGCGTGCCAATCGAAAGTTGCAGGGGATGACCTTCCTCGTTGTGTTCTTCTTTGTATCTGTCAGAAGCATTTGTCGTATTGCTAGCTTTGCATCTGCCATCAGGGTCAGTACTGTAGGAGGGAATGCCAGTGGTCATTTGCGGGCGGATGGACGAGCGACTCCCTTTTATACAGGGAGTTTCGGAAGGCCGATCCTGCTGCTAAAGTAAAACTCGTTTTCCGCCTAAACGCATAGGGAGGACACCCGCGGAAATCTCATCAACGCTCCGAGTCTTATATGGCATATCATGAAGCGAATGCTCTTGCTGCGCCCGGGACATGTCTAAAAAGACGTTTAAAGTCTACTTGCATTGCACCGCAGAACGAAAACAGCGGGCGCGGACCCTACGTTTGCGGAACACCGCAAGCACATACGGGGATTGTTGTTCCTCGTGTCTGTCCCTTGCCGCTTCTCACATGGTTTTACGACTATCGATCTACATCTCGGCCTACCTCATTCATGTTATTTCTGTGAGCACCCTATCTTTCTCAACCAATGTTTCCACCGTGTTTATAAACAGTTTTCCGGCTGTTTGAGGAATGACGTACTAATGATCGGGGATTCTGTCACACATGGTGGCTATCTTTGCGGCACCGCTTCTCTGCTTGAAATTGTCTAGCTCACATCTCGCATGAAGATCTTATCCGCTCTGCACGGTGACCATTTGGTAATGGAGCCACATCGGCAGGAACGCGCTCGCGTTGTATACGTTGGAAAAAAAATCTCAAGTTTTCCGTTCCTTCTTATACATATAAAAGGGCTCAAACTTTTGCGACTCCAGCACAACAAATCATATCTCCAACCTTGCCATTCTGCTTCTACAACCATCGACATGACTTCACAAATCACATTCAAGCTTCCAGACCTATTCGCCATGTGTAAAGCTGCGAAGCTTACGTCGTCTGTCCATCCTAGTTACAAGGAGGCAGGTGCAGAGTCCGCCGCTTGGATTAGCAGCTACAAGCTGCTCGGCCCAGACACCCGTGCTTTCTTCGACAACCTGAACTGTGCAATATTCGCCGGGTGCACCTATCCCTATGCTGGCTACGACGAGTTGAAGATGTCTTGCGACTACCTCAACCTCATTTTCATACTGGAGGAGATCACAGACGTCCAGAGCGGCACGGATGTGCGCAAGACCATGGATATCCATTTACGCGTTTTGTCCGGCGAGTCGTGCGATAGCTCGGCCCTGTCGCGTATGTCCTTCGAGTGAGTGTTTGATATTTGTCTTCGAGTCGCGAGGGATATCATACGGACAAATTTCTAGCTTCAGGACGAACTTCCTCAAGCAGTTTGGGCTGGACAGCATCGATCGTTTCTTGGACCAGCACAAATCTTACGCGGACGCGGTCATCGTCGAAGCGGACCACCGAGACAGGTCCTCCTTGCTTTGCCTTGACGATTATGTCTTGTCTCGCCGAGAGAACAGCGGCATGAAACCTTGCTTTACCCTCATCGAATGTTGCAACCATTTTTATCTCCCTGAGGAGGTCCTGAAGCACCCAATAGTCAAGCGTATGCACGATGCAATGCTCGACATAGTCTGTTGGTCCAATGTATGTCCCGCTATGTGATTGTCTGAATAATCGCTTATATATTTTCAGGACGTCTACTCTTACAATGTCGAGCAAGCCAGAGATGGGAACGCGTGCTTTAATGTCATCCCTGTGATCATGAAAGACAAGGCGTATGCACTGCAAGAGGCAGTAGACTACGCCGGTGTTCACATTCAGGATCTCCTCTCCCAGTTCATCACCGACAAAGCCGCCCTTCCTTCCTTTGGCACAGCTGTCGACGCCAATCTGCAGAAGTATATCAACGGATTGGAGACCTTGTTCAGCGGGGGACTGCGCTACAGTTTTACGACTCCGCGATACTTTGGAGACGACCGCGAGAAAGTTGAGAAGACACTTATTGTCAAGCTCGCAAAGAGGAGAGACTTGTGATTACGTCTGATTTGTACGTTTCGGAGATCCTATTGTGATGTTCATTGTCAAGCTCGCACAGAGGAATGCATTGTGATCAGTGTCCAATTTATTCGCTTTTCAGTTCCCGGTTCTCTAATATTACGTCTGTTTCTGTGTATGACATGTCCTATATTTACTATGGCGAGTGGTGTGGATCGACGGTTGTACGCACATCAATTGCGTCATATGGCTTGCTTAGCAGAGAGCGGGCCGAACGAAAACAAATGAATGGCATAGTTTATATAGAGCCGGGCCGTACCCCGAGAGCTGGGAGCTATATGTGCTTTCTCCCACTTACAGCCTTTTCAGAAAACCTTGTCAGTGCGCGCGCAAAAAAAAAAAAGTTGCGGCCTCTCAGGGTGTGCCAAATAAGGCAAAATTGCCTAATTGAGCGAAGTCGCGTCGTGGTTGCCTCGTCCATCGTGCAGTAGTCGTGCCGTCCGTGTAGCACACTGTTCGTGTCGTGCAGCGTGCGCTAATCTGCCAACGGCGCCAGAAACAACACTCGGAGAAGCCAAAAACTTCAGCAAGTGCATCAGGGAAGTAGTGGGTTATCTCGTATAGCCAAAGAACACGGCTTTTCAAGTCCTCACTGATCTTTCGATTGGGCATGTACAACGACAACGAAATAAATTCACGACGCGACTTCGCTAAATTAGGCAATTGTGCCTTATTTGGCACACCCTGAGAGGCCGCAACTTTTTTTTTTTTTTGCGCGCGCACTGACAAGGTTTTCTGAAAAGGCTGTAATGTCAGAATGTGTCCTACTGCCTTACAACATTTATTATCGGTGACAGCTCGTTTCCATCCTTTACGACCTACTCCTACGGCATTGCGAAACAGACTGCTTATCTAGTAGATAACTCAAGTTGAGAGGCTTCTTAATATTTCCGCATCGCCCTTTTCAAACGGATGCTCCTCCAGTACCGCTCGAATGAGCATTACCGAATTTTCGTCCCGCGGCTCAATTCTGCACTCAAACGGTTTCGGATGGCTGAAACACAATAATCAGCAAGGGCCGCGTGAAAGACGCCAAATCAAAGAAATAGACCTAATCAACCCGGGAGAATATTCGTGATTTGGCACGATCTCGCGCCCCGATGCATCTTTAGCGCGAGAGATATTGAATACCGCGACGGTCATAGCGATCGAGAGAAAAAGCGAAATATCAGCAAGTTCTTTTCCGGGGCAGATCCTAGACAATTCAAAGGCCACTGATTAAACGTATTTCGTCGCGACTGGCAAAATAGGATCATGGCCGTACCTCCTCCCAAAGCCGAAAACCAGAGTTCGCGGATCCATCTCGGGGGCTTCTCCCAGGAAGCGCTCTGGTTTGAACTCAAACGGGTTGTTGTAGGTAGAAGGGTCGTGCGCCATTTGCCTGTTCGAAGGTCGAAGTTAGCCAGGAAGAGTAAGGTAGACAAAGCTGCTTGGGAATTTCACCAGATATTCGGGAGCACCATAGTGTCTTTTGGAATGCGGTAACCCATGTACGTGTCTTCCTCTGTTACAACATGTGCGACACCTGCGTTTACAATGAGCATGGTCAGACTACTACGAAAGTATCCTGACGAGCGAAGAGCTGCACACACCAATCGGAACGACGTTATTCCACCTAAGAACCTCCTTTTGAAGCGCCTCTACATAGGGAAGACGCTCCCTGTCTGCGAGTATAGGAAGGCGTGTGTGACCCACGACACGGTCCACTTCACCCTGCGCTTTCTTGAGGACATCCGGAAAAAGCAACATCGAGAGAAAGAACGTTGTCACCGCCGAGACGGTCTGTTGTTGCTCGAATTGGTGAGTATAGGAAGGTAGAAGAAAAGAACATGCCGAATGCCCTCCACAAAATGCGCACCGTGTCTGATCCTCCGCCATACAGCGCTGCTGCAATCCACTTCATATCCTTCTCGTTCGATACTTGCCTTCCAATGAGTTCACTCGCGAACGATGGTATCGCATGACCAGTTTGCTAGAAATGCATATGCATTAAACTATTTCACGAGAAAAGAGACACACTCACCATCTGATGCTTAACGAACGCAAAGGGCCTGTCAATGAACTCCATCGTCATCAAGTGCCATTCGCGTGCAATCCTTTTGAAACCCATCCCAGGAAGCCACGATGGCAGGTGCCGCACTGTCATACATGAATTAAAATTTTCAGAAGTCAACGGTGAGTCCAAGAGGTTTTACATATGCAAATAAGACATGATAGATATCTTTCAGGTGGCCAAGATAACTCACGAAATGGTAAGATGTCCACAACCCATACTCCCGGCTGACATGACTTGGAGAATGCTTCGAGCACCGCGTCTGCAAGTTCAACAAACGGGTCTGGATCACGGGGTTCGATTGTGTATCCATGCGAGATCTTCAATGTTATTGCACCAGCAGTACTGAACAAAAAAAGGTAGGCGAAATCGCACGGCAGTGTCATCACATTTTCTCTCTAGAAGATATAGAATTTGTTAGTATACTTACGTTCGAATATGCTTGACGAGTTTCTCTGGTTGCTCCAATAAGCGGAGGAGAAACCGACGCGTTTCGAGCTCTTCGAGTCCGATAAAGCGCGTCATCGCTGCGCGTGTACCGATGTAAGCGTGCATCTCTTTGCGATGAGTTCGGAATTGAGCCCCATACGGGACAAGACCTGTCTGGTCCGAGAACCCCACCCTGCATGGAGAAGAAACCGTATGAGTTGGATAATAGAACATACAACATGCATAAAGATGCGAGCGGGTGTACATGGAAAGGGGTAAAAGACAAACATTTCGCCGCCGAAAAGGAGAGTTGGTCGACTTGAGTAAATGAGCGAACGTTTCTCCAAGAGGTCGAAGGTAATCTGAGCGTCGTTCAAGATGACAATGGTGGTACCAAATGCGGAAATTGAGCTGATGGGGCCTGGATATGATGAAATCAGACGTGTTACATTTTCTTTCGACCGAAATGCGCACCATACAAATCCTTATGTTTTGCCCAGTGAGGGCCTTCTAGACCTTTTGGCAGGTCCATTAAGTTTTGTATGACCGGAAGTCGTCGGGGCCCCGGAGGCAGAGGAAGGTTGCTTGGGTCTTTCTTTAGGTAGACAAGACGGATAAACAGGGCAGCGGCGAGGAGACCAAGACCGATGTTTTGGAAATTTAGGAGGGTGATCATGGTGGTTTGCGTAGGAGTGCTAGAAAAGGGGCGAAAATGAGCCTGTCTACATTTGTAGTCAGAAATCTGAAAGCCCGCGTTTGTCGCAATCGTACCAGTGTTGAGGGCTGAATCGGCGCTATCTAGAGAAGACCCTCAAGACGTGTACGAAGGAAGCCGTTTGGTGGATCACGAGTGCATGAGTAAGCAACTTAAGTCTTCGAGCACAGCCGAGAACGTGCTGGCACAGAATATAACTTTGAGTTCGCGCTGGGTTTCGGAAGTTATCCCTTGGCCTTTGATCATCGCGTCGAGAGAATGGCCGAGCGATGTCGAAGCAGTGCAGAGCTCAGAGAAATTGACGTAAGCCGAGGAGGTGGCGTGGAAACCTTTTCCTTTTGGAATATTTGCGTCTCGCGAGTCCTTTAAGTAATTTCTTTTTCTTCTCGAGCTCTTTGTCCTTCTCGTCAAATGTTTACATATCTTGATTTTAACCTTAATCCAATATAGATGAGCTAACCATACATATGTGACGTGATCGAATGCCGCAATTTCTCCCCGTAAGAATCTGAAAAAAAAAATGAAATAGAAAAACAATGTGGTGTAAGGACTCTAGATGGCCAGCTTGATCCCGGATTTTGGAATAATAAATCCATTACGTTGTTTTTTCTCCGCTTCACTGTTTGCTAAGCATTTCTCTAGTGTGCAACGTACAAGCATTCAAATAGTATATTGTGCCATCGAGTGCCACCCGTAAAATTATATAGCAAATCTCGTTTCCAACTCGCAAGTCAAATTACATGGCGGAATAATGCGCACTGAGTCCAACTGTCACACTCGCTAGCCTGCAGGCGCATACTTTAACTAAGTTGTCCCACTCCCGTAAAGCTCTTGGCGATTAAAATGCCTCCGTGTTCCTCCTGTTCATCCTGACGACCAATGTCTTTTCGACTTCCTCGCGTTCATCTCCGAAGTATCGAGGCGTCTTGAAGCTGTACCGTAGGTTCCCGGTAATCCACGTCTCCAGGCCGTGAATATATTTATGTAGGTTGGCGTCGATTTCCGTGCCAAACGACGGAAGCGCGGCTTTGTCGGCGATGAACTGGGACAGGAGCGACTGAATGTACGAGCCTACGTAATCCACCGCCTCCTGCAGTGTATAGCGCTTTTCCTCCATGATTACAGTGATAACGTTGGAAAAGGAGTGACCGTCCGTGACCAGTTCCATGTGATAAGAGTAAATGTCCTATAGAGCTCGCAAATCAGTATGTGTACTGACTGAAAATATTAATCATCGAAACTCACATTCGACCAGCAGATTATGCTTATTGCTGCATCGGTCATCCGCTTGATTGTCGGGTGCTCTATGACTTCATCGGGAAGGTGGAATTTGAAGCAGCACTCGATGAGGTTGAAGCTAGGTAGGACACCGCCATTTACCCTGCGAAACTCCTCGTACTCTTTCAGGGATAGTATCGCATATTTGTCACGGCGCTCTGCTTCCCTGATGACAGCGTTCGCGTAATTTTCATGATTAACCAAGAAACGGAGAAAACTGTTTAGCGCGAATAGTTCGAGAAATCTGGAACGGAAGCTATCGAGTAGTCAGAAATGACGTCTGAGAAAAGGCACGTGCGACTGTTTGCATGTGGGATTGCGTAGACAAATAAAATAGCAAAAGGACTCACTCAAGTGTCATCTTCGACACAGCTGAGTCGTCATATTGTTCACCATGCAACGCTCGAATGTGGATATCGACTGTCTTGCGAGCGTCCGCACCATTCTGGACGTCTGTGAGTTCATCCATCACAAATAGGACATTGATGTAGTCGCAGCACATCCTCAGTTCTTCATAGCCGGCATAGGGATAAGCAAGCCCTGACAAAATCGCAGTGTCAAGCTTGTCGAAAAAAGCGCGCGTCTCTGGCCCGAGAGGCTCGTAGCTACTGATCCAAGCGGCGGACTCCGCGCCTGCCTCCTTGTATCTAGGATGGATAGACGACGAGAGGTTGCACATAGAAATCAGGTCCGGGAGTTTGTATGAGATTGGGAGAGACATGTTGATGGTCGAAGAAGTAGATGTCTGGAGAATAGAGACATTGAGCTCAAGTTGCAGCCTTTTTATGCGCTGAGGAGGCTTACTCACCGACTGATAATATAACTCCCCGCGAATGCAGGCGAGTATATTTAAGTCAGTAAGGTCCCGTTGCTAGAATGCATATGTACGCTCTGATATCAGAAAATGTGGAGTGAAACGTGTGCCGCACAATCTGGACCGACCCGGATAACCAGGACTCGGCACTACTGGGTTGTCGCATTTCCATTTGCGATTGGTCAAACTCAGCGACGAAAAGCAAGTGAGGCACAGCGCAAGGAAATGTACTTCAAGCGCCGCGGAAAAAAGGTGCGAAGCGAGGCGACGATATGCTTTCTATATTTCTGACGATTATGATGATGCAAATGAAAGGTTAAGTAAGGCCTCCAAAACAAATAACCACGAACCAAAATATACAAAACAAGGTGAGACATTGAGTGCTTCGCTAGTATAGCAAGCTTTGTATAAAGAAAACAGATTGTGTTGATGCGGCCTCTATTCAATAAGAGATGCAGATACAGCGCGAGAAATCAGTTCACCGAAGTGAGGGGGAAGATAGCTATGTCAGACTGCAGAACGTCCGTCAGAAACGCGACTTGTAGGAAATAGATTGTTGTTTCCTTTCTGGAACTCAAATTTCTGGTGCGGTAACGCACGATGAGGCCATGTCCAGTGAACACAGATTTTGTGTCCGCGTGTTTCAACCTTACCGCGTCTTATAGTGCAATAGGCATTCCCAGTGCGTACTCTGACAGCAAGAGCTGTGCATAGCCCGGGGAATACGGGTTTTGGGTCCTGAGCGATGCGGATGAGCTTGGATTGATGTGTGGTGACTGGATTGCTAGTACATAACCCAAGCCAGCAGGCCACAGCCAGAGTAGGAAGCAACGAATAAAAGGATCAAGAACGAACCGGACTACATGTATGTGCACGCATAGCAATGGTGAACAGTTTCTCCAGAATCGCACATAGCCTATGCACCGGCGTTTATCGACGTGATCGCATCGCGCGTTGAGACATTGAGGTAGTAGCCGAAAAGACCGTAGAGAACAGATATCACGCGCCTCGGCCTATACCGGGCGAACACGTGTCGGCCACCAGCTCTGGCTTTGCTCGGTGTGTGTGGTACCGTCAATTCTCATATCTCTTATGGGTAGTACATGTACACTAAGGAATGAAAGAGGATGAATTACAACTAGGTCGTGCGGATATTTCGAGCACCTCATCAAATGGAGTCAACACACGTCATTCAAGATCAGGACGAGCACATTTCTCTGTTTGAGCGATGCAGTCAAACTCGAGTTTCTTTTTGTGGCAGCAAGGAATATCATTCGACGTCTGCCACTTCTATTATTGAGCACTGAAGCAACTGTGCCATTTAAGGGAGCGCTCTCCTCTAAGCGAGATCCTGCAAATGCAAGCTGTTCCGAGCCGACGCGCATCACATGTTTTCCTTGAAGTTCCTTCCTAGTCCATTATTTATCATGGGTCCTCTCAGGCTGCATCTGCTGGGTGGGACATGACAGCTGTCGGCGAGCGCTTTCAGTCTTCACTTATCATACATGTGTTTTTCCGTTACTTTCTCGTTTTCCTTTACTATTATTTTTCTCTCTCTTCGTGATACGGTATAGCAATAACTCAGAGTGCGTACCATTTCCCTCGCAACGCGTACCACAGATTATAAATACAATCATGAATCGAACGCGCTCAGAAAGCTTTCCTTGTTGGCCTCGACAAACTCACGCAAGCTCTTTCGTGTAGGGTTGATTTGTGCTGTAAGGACAGGGTCGCGATTGGGATTCCCGCCATGGATATAGAACCACTCTGCGAATGACGAAGCACGGTTGAGTAGCTGAAATGAATCCGATAGACCAGAACTCACCCATACTATGGTACACGTATAAAATCATGGTCATCAGAGCGAAAAACGAAAAACGCGAAAAACTACTTACTTGCTCCAAAGATCCCCCATAGCAACCCTCACTCCCTCGAATCTCGTTCTATCTGTCTCTCGCAGCTCTATTTCACGCCCAGTCACCTCGCGTAAGATCTCCACGAACGAACGCGGGGTGACAATCTCTGATAGGACGCGCAAGTCCTTGCCTGATATCAAAAACAATAACACTTAATCAGAGGTTTCAATACGGGTAACTAACTTCCTGCTTACCAATCCACTCTCTGGGCTTCTTGAACGCCTCGAGTACGTACGCGCCAGTCTCAGTCACGCTATACCCACCTATAGGACCATCCGTTATCAGAACCGGCCAGTCCGCTACTATTTTCCCGTCTTCCGATTTCTTGGGGGTCAGCACCGGGAAGGCAATGAAGTTCTCGAAATAAAATGAAGTGTACAATCTGCTCGAGAACTTAGCTATGATGTCTGAAAGGAGGTTCCGATGATCTGAAAGAGACTCACGACGTTCGTGGAACCCCGCTTGCTTTCAGATGATCATCGATGTCCGCCTTTGTATTCCAATGCGAAACGTCTGGATTTTTTGTATGATCAAGTGTGGACCATACAAAGTGCTGCACTTCGGCTGCGAGAGCAGCATTGACGAGGGTCTTCCCTTGCCGTATCTCAATTTCTTCCGATATAGTTTCCCAATCTGTTGGTCACCCTCAGCGAAACGAAGAACCAAGATGCGAAAGGAGAACATGCAATTGGTAACTCCGAAAACACCGTACACGCCCTCAAAAGCTTTCTTTACGCTCTGTGAATCGTCCATATCGGCCTTGACGATTTCGACGCCGCGTGCAGCAAGTTCTGTGATAAGTTATTCGGTATGTCAGTTTCTTTTCGAGCGCGCATGGCATAAGGATACACCTTTAGCTTTCGGCGATTCGGTGTTCCTTGTCAGCGCACGCACGCGGAATGTGCTGTCTGGGTCTTCAAGGAGGTACTTTACGACGCTACCACCCTGAGCGCCAGTCGCGCCTACGACGGCGACTAGAGGTTTGTCTCTCATGTCGGACATGATGCGCGAGAGCTCGTTCTGTGGTGAGGATAGTGTAAGTCTGCGGTCTTTTATTGGAAATACTAGTGAGAAGCGCAATCCATACTTGCCGACGCCATTTACCTGGAAGCCATCGATTTTGAAGACATTTCAGCGGATCAATCATCATGCTGGCAATCGTAATTTTACTTACTATGTGCGAAATGTTACCTTGGGAATTGGGTCACAAATATGTCTAAATACTCATGAACAGACTATCGAGTGATTAGCAACACCTTCAGGTTGATATTGCACGCCGACTCGGAGATGTCATGACGGGAAAATATTCGTGATGAGAGCTGGGAATTCGCTAATTTTCTTTTTTGCGAGTGAGACGATTGTTGTCATCCCATTTACTTAGAAGTTCTCTTCATCGATTCAAGCTAAGGCGTTCGTTGGCTTCGAATGGACAGCAGGACTAGCCCTGTTAGTTAAGAAGCATCATCGAATGTAGGTGAGCTCACTAAGACAGACGCTGGCGAGATGTCTTTTAATGCTTATGCTTGTCATAAGATGCTTTCATGCAGTTAAAGCGGCCAGGAGGGCGAGCAAGGGCACAAAGCCTAGCTATATTGGGAACTGATTTTAGTACACGAAACCGAGAAAAGACGGCGGTTTTTTCCCCCGACGTCTCGCCAGCAAAAACACGCGATGAAGACAATAATCATGTCCGAGGAGTTCACAAGGCAGAATAGGAGTTATCCTGATTATTGCCGTTCGTAAATTACTATACGCCACGTACTAATCAAAGCGTCCGCGTTAAGTTTAACGAAACCCTCTAAAGTTTCCGTATGCGGATAGAGTGCCCTGGTTAGTTCAAGATTACGTCCGGCCGTACCACCTCTTGAGTAGAAGTTATCTATGAGGCGTAGTCAGTGCTCCGAGTCGGACTGCACGCCAAAATGACTTACTCATGCTAATAGCATAGGGTGGTGCGAGGATAACAGATCGATTGTGGACAATTGAACGATGAGCAGAAGTAAGGAAGCGAGTGACGACTGCTTGCCTCTTATAAATCTCTTCGAACGTAGGTTTGTCCTTCAGATTATTGAAAACCACCGCGCTGACTTCCTTCAGCTCAATGTATTTTCCGGTGACGGAGCTTAGCAATTGCGTGTATTTCCGCTGGGTGACGAGCTCTGCGCCGACTTTCATGTCCTTGCCTGTTTATCTATGAGCTTTGAAACACGCCCACAGGCTACACATGACGCACCAATCCGCATCTCCGGATGTCTAAACGCCTCGCGTACGTATGCACCTTTAAGGTCAAATGTTTAAGTAAAGACTTGCAGGCGGAATAGATACGATGAGACCCGCCATTATCAGCGACGGAAGACATGCAAATCGGGCCGTCAGCCATAAGATACGGCCAGTCGGCGACGAGCTTGTCTCCCTCCTTTCTAGGCTTAAAGAGCCGGATGTTCATGAGGTTCTCGAAGTGGTATGACTTATAGATGCTGGTGCGCGGGAGACCGCTAGCCTTGAGATAGTCATCGATATCGCCTTTCGAGTCGCTTCGCGCAGAAGACACGCGCGGTCTACTGTCCTGCAATGCAGCGAAAGGAGTTGAAACCACAGGAATCCATCAGTCTGTAATTTGAAATCCTCACGACCAAATGAAATGTTGGACTCCAATTTCCTTCGCGATATTTACGAGTCACCTTCCCTGTTCAGCTCCGCGGGCCGTGTCTTTGGTGTCCCAATCTACAAAAAGCGAAAACTTAAGTCGACCAGCAGACAAGCTGATAACGAGCAGATCATAAAAGAACTCACTATTTGTGTTCGCGAACACGCCATACGCGCCTTCGAAAGTAGCGTGGAGGCTGACAGGGTCGCCAAATCCGCACGAACAACTTGAGCACCCTTCGTCGCTAATTCTGCAGATCCCATGACAGCATGCAAATGGCTTTGATCAGCTTCGATACATAATATGCACGTGACTCAGTTACTTGTGCCTTTTGAGAGTCTGGATTTCTGGTGATTACTCGCACGTCAAACTCGTCAAGCAGAAACCGGGCGACGCTGCCTCCCTGAGCGCCAGTCGCACCACTAACGACTATGAGCTTCTTGTTGGACATCGTCTAGTTCTGGGACTGGACAGCGAAAGCGATTGTTTTGATGGGGAACATCAGGTTACGGTATATCCAAATCGGTGCAAAATGCTGCTTACCAAGTTATGATTAACAACGGTCATCCAACGTAATACGTATTAGTAATCCAGTGTACGGCAATGACCAGTCGCGTCCCAGCATGAAGTTGAGGTAGGCCTTGACCCTAGAAGGGTTGGCCTCAGTGTGCGGGATTATATCCTTCTAATGAGCAACGTGGTGGCCCAGGTTTGATTGGCTGCTCGTCGTTACGATTTTCGAAGGAGAGTATGTTTCGTGATCTTGAATTCGATTTTGTCGCGCTGGCAAGGGGCACTGAAGAAACGTTCATAGAGAAAGGTCAGAAAAGGAAAGAAACTGCAAATAAAACGTATTCACACAGGCAGCGTCGAAAAAAACCAAGACAGATACCGAGAAGCTCATTATTGCCGAGGAGGTGAGCAACGTACGACACGTATGTGCCTCCTAAGGCCGAAGTGCATGCCAGATCACTCTTGAGTTCCCGAACGCGTACGATTTCGAAGCAAGCACATTCACATTCTACTCTCAAATTGCGTCCCGATAGTCGTGATGTACGTCGGGAGAAAGGTGGCAAGCTGGCGTTCCAGGAAAGACGAAGAACAGGAGATAACCATGGTCGTTAAAGAAGGACGCAGTGTAAATGTTCGCCCTGAAAGCGTTGTGTAAGGCTTGCTATATTCTGTTTTACAGTTGTGTAGACTACGCGTAGGACTTCGTTTTGAATGCCATGAAAAGGGATGGGATTGTAGGCTAGAAAGGACATGTGCAACATAAGACTGAAATGTCCAAGCGGTCAGTCGACGTAAGTATTTATGCAAAACCATTGCAGAACTCACAGCTACCAGTGATCCTCTAAAGCCGTCCAAACACCCCAGGGTCCTTTGTGGTGTATTGCAGTCGCTCGCACCACATCCTTCCCCAAGTGTCCATGTGCACCTGGCACCCGCACCGCCATTGACGTAGTTGTACGCGAACTTTCCGAGCTGGCAACTTGAGAGCTGGGATGGAAGTGAGATGCGAGAGAGAAGTATTGCAGATTTCAGGATCTAAAGTCTTGTTAAGATTCAAGCGTTGTCGTGGTGGAGGAGTAGTGTGTTCGTAGGATGCTGAAGTTGACACTGACCTGCCCTAAACACGCACTGCCACATCAGATGTCCGCTCGTCAAATTGCTTCGTACTTCTGAATCTGTTATGCCCTCCTATATATACGCGTCTCCCTTGTATTCTCTTTTCTGCAATTCCTCATGCGCTCCTTGTATACAATGACACGCCTGGCGGCCGTCTGTAGTTCGCGCTGCCGCAGCATCGCTTGCTCCTGTCGACAGACTCGACACCCTTAACTAGCTGGATACGATTTGTCTCAAGGAAACGAGGCAGGGAATCTGGAGAAACAAACACCAAAATACACCTTCGGCCAAGGTAGGGCGTTAAAATGATTAGATTGGATCAGATAATAGAATGATGGTGGCCGTGAGGTGGTTTGGGGATCAGGAGACACGAATTGGTACGCTCAGCATCACGGGACTTCTTGAGCTGGCCCGCACGCTCATCGTTTGTGTTGGCTTCTACCTTAGGTCTGTGTGGGCTTCTGTACAGCTTATTTAGAATATAGATGTGACGGGCCTAGGTCTCTTAACAAAGGCGTGAATCAAGAAATTTGGCAAAGTTCCGACAAGTTCGGGCTCGACTCACGAATATGCAACACGGGCACGGGTAATACTGAGTCGCCGTCCGTACAGGGGAAGAGCACAAGATGCTGCATGCAGCGTTGTGGTGCGCTACTTGCATATTCTTTGTACGCATGTTATACTTCTTTATTCGAATCTGATTCTCTCGTGTGACTTTGATTGATCGCCCTAAAGTGAATTTCGCATTGTTTTCGTCTATCGGCGACATCAAATATGCGATGGGTCCTTTTCGTGATGAGTACAGTTTCTCTCTCAAAATAGAAGAAACTTCTTACACTGATCGCATTTTCGTTCTCCGCATCCATCGTGTACGAAGCTCGGGCTTGGGTATTTTAACGCTCAAAACTGAGGCAATCTCTTAGCTGAAAGCCGTCAATACTTATGCACATTCGGCTGTGCATCCAAATCGAAGCTGCGTTTCCGCCGTTGTCGAGTGCCTGAACGGAACTAGCTGTAGCAAGAGGACGTATGTACCCCGGCCTTTTCTCCCAATCCTCCCGAAAGACTAACGTCCTATGAGGAGTTCAATACTCGTACGCAAGTACAAGCGACCTTGCGGGTGGCGTATTCGGAGCATGTCAGTAGCCGGTCCGCCGGTAGCGGAGTGCATAGCACCCGCTGAGCACCGGTGATATAGTCTCGACGTCAAAAGACGCGATTAGACGCTGCCCCGATGTTGGAATCATACCTTGAGCGTTTGACCCCGTCAAAAGCATTTGAGAGCACTAGGTCCGTGGCAGGAAGTGAGGGGTGTCTGCGAGGCATGTGACTTGCCGACGAGTCGTTCAAATTTGCTTTCTGTCTCAAACTTTTCACTATCCAAAAGTCTTGCATGGCGTTGCAATAACTAGTCCGGAAGCTGCTTTCATCTCTACATCAGCGGATTCGGCGACTAGAATTGACGCTTCACTCCTTTCTGACGCATTTCACTGAGCCTCTAAGAAGGTAATTACAATATTACCGATACTTACCCTCGCTGCAATCGACAGGTTTATCAATAAAACCACCATCATCTCCCCGCGCACTCGCACATCTTGTTTAGCAACAGAGTGCAAAAGCTATTTCGTCACTCCGTCCTTCAATATTTCGACACATGCGAGGTCGCATGTTACAATTCCACTCTCAAGTCATCTAGAAGTCAATCTTCATTCTTCGAATCTTCGCCTGGGCTTTCCCGGTCCCATGAGGAGTTTTCGTATCCCTCGAATGACTGTCCACGGGTAAGTACTTCTGTTTAATACCATTGACTTCGCCACGCTTGTTCTAATTAACTAGTATGCCTGTGCACCCCGTCCCCTCATTCTCTGCGCCGTAACCAAATCTAACACAAAGCTACATCGGTCTCATCTTCTCTGATTCTTTCGGCCGTAGAATGCCAATTGTCTTGAAAGCGCCTCTCTGGTCAACTCATCTCTAATAGCTGCGTTCTATTAGCCATCTCGATTATCGAGTTTCGCTTCCGAGTCACGAGCAGCACTTCTGTTCATATCCACGTCCAGTTGTTTCTTCACCTAGTTATTTGGGATTTTAGATGTGTTGTTTGTGCCTATTGACATATCTTCTTGAAGACCGCGCAATGATACAATCTAAAACCGACGTTCTGCCAGTGATGTTATCTCGCTCCCTCTTTAGAGTGTATTTTCGCGCATGGTGGGGTTTATAAATGGATTCCGTGCTTCGCCTTCCATAAGGTGAACTTCCGTAAGACATATTAGAGCTGCATAGCGCTGCGTACAAACTTTATCATCTTCGGCGGATTTAAAACCGTATGGAAGCTATTCGCGCAGGCTGGCTAACGCTCCACTGAGATGCGGGAACCCTGCTGGATGTATTGGATCATAGAACGCAGCTGAACGGAACGGAAGGTGACCTTCAGCCATTCCATTGTGCCCCGTAAACCCGCACACTGACGGTTATCAACGCGACAGGGTGAGAAATGACATACATGTTTTTTAGATGCGCGAGGCGTAAAGGATAGGTTTTCAGTGTGAGCAACATCGAGATTTAAATTCATTACTTCAGATTACTTTTGGACGCACAAGCGTCTAAGACGTACCGGACCGGGCTCAAATACGTTTACTTCGCGTGTCATTCCAAGAATACAACGGATGTCCGACTTGCTCATTGCATATCTCTTTTTTATCTGTCAAAAACGAGCGTCACATTTCTGACTTGGTATTTGCCTTGGCCATTTCCGCACTACATGGACGAGCGATCGGTTCGGCTTCATAAAGAATAAATAATAAGTCCAGCCTTCTAAAGGAATTCTAATTTCCTGCATAAACGCGTGAGATAGTTGTGGTAGGGATCTCAGAATTCCAGAACTGATGAAATGCTTCTCCGCACTATGCGGAAGCCTTGCCGCATAGCCTGCATGAAAAAATAGCTTTTGCTAAGACCGAGACGCGTGCGGAAATGCAATGTTACCTGTGTAATTCTTAGAGAGAAAGTATCGGAGTTTTGATATCTCCGGATCTCTCAGAGAAAGACCTGGATGAAAACGATAAGCAGGTATGGATTACCGCATTTCATATCAGTCCCTTTCCTCGTGCACGTGAAATACTACCATACTAATTCGTCTGCTTAAGATGCAAAGTCTTCTCAGCTCTTTTCACGACCATATACCTGGCTTCTTTCACGCTTGTGCCTTCTAAAGTATTCTATACCACTCAGCTAATGTTTCCGCCGTGTTTAGGTCCGGCTTTCCGATTGTTTTAGCAGTGAAGTACTAATTTTTAGCCGCTGAGGATCCTGCACCATATGCCAATTATGATGTGCTTGCGGCACCGCTTCACTGCTGGAAGTTGTAAAGCTCACATATTGTATGAAGATCTTATCCGCGCTGCACGGGAACACATTTGGTAAAGGAGCCACACCGGCAGTAACGTGCTCGCACTGTATGCGTCGGAAAGGAGTTATCTGCGAGTTCCCCCTTCCTACTCATACATATAAAAGGGCTCAGACTTTTGCGACTCCAACCCAACAAATCATATCTCCAACCTTGCCATTCTGCTTCTACAACCATCGACATGACTTCCCAAATCACATTCAAGCTTCCAGACCTATTCGCCATGTGTGAAGCCGCAAAGCTCACGTCGTCTGTCAATCCTAGATACAAGGAGGCAGGCGCAGAGTCCGCCGCTTGGATTAGCAGCTACAAGCTCCTCGGCCCAGACACCCGTGCTTTCTTCGACAACCTGAACTCTGCGATATTCGTCGGGTGCACCTATCCCTATGCTGGCTACAACGAGTTGAAGATGTCTTGCGACTACCTCAACCTCATTTTCATACTGGAGGAGATCACAGACGTCCAGAGCGGCGCGGATGTGCGCAAGACCATGGATATCCATTTCCGCGTTTTGTCTGGCGAACCGTGCGATGGCTCGGCCCTGTCGCGTATGTCCTTCGAGTGAGTGCTTGGTGTTGTTCTTCGAGAAGCGAAGGACATGTAACGAACACATCCCTAGCTTCAGGGCCAACTTCCTCAAGCAGTTTGGCACGAATAACATCGATCGCTTCTTAAGTCAGCACAAGTCTTACGCGGACGCGGTAATCGTCGAAGCGGACCATCGAGACAAGTCCGCCTTGCTTTGCCTTGACGATTACGTCTTGTCTCGCCGAGAGAACAGCAGCATGAGGCCTTGCTTCACTCTCATCGAATGTTGCAACTATTTTCACCTTCCTGACGAAGCCCTGGAGCACCCGACGATCAAGCGTATGCACGATGCAACTCTCGACATGCTCTGTTGGTCTAATGTATGCACCGTTGTGTTATTATTCTGAACTTGTCTGTATAATCGCTTATATATTTTCAGGACGTCTACTCTTACAATGTCGAGCAAGCCAGAGATGGGGACGCGTGCTTTAATGTTATCCCTGTGATCATGAAAGACAAGGCGTATACACTGCAAGAGGCAGTAGACTACACCGGTGCTCACATCCAGGCTCTCCTCTCCCAATTCATCGCCGACAAAGCCGCCCTTCCTTCCTTTGGCACAGCTGTCGAAGCCAATCTGCAGAAGTATATCAACGGATTGGAAACCTGGGTCACAGGTAACCTGCGCTATAGTTTTACGACTCCGCGATACTTTGGAGACGACCGCGAGGAAGTCGAGAAGACACTTATTGTCAAGCTCGCAGAGAGGAGAGCCTTGTGATTGCGTCTGATTTGTACGTTTCGGGGATCCTATTGTGATGTTCAATCTAACACTTTTCGCTGATTTGGATAGGAAATACTTTCAAGTTACCCACTGTATTTTGGATTCAGTCACACTTTTGTTGATATAGTCTTTTCGCGTGAATATCATGTTACGTCAGATATAAGTCATAGAGCTACACATCAGAAGAAATATACTCAGACCTTAGCCTGTTCATGTATGGATCATTTTCCCGCCGTTGTACATTTTGAGATAGGTCCAAGCCCTTTTCGCGCGAAAGATCGGAGAGTTGCCACGTCTCTAGGAAAAAAGAAAAAGGACAGCTTAAACAGAAGAAAAAGTGTCGCGAGAAAAAAAAACTTGAGATTAAAGAAGGCGGACAAAGCACTGCACACCTTCATTCGTGACTGTAAGACAAGCCAGACAATGATCAGATAAAGCAGAAATTGAATTCATAATCTGATGTGCATACGCAAGAAATCCCGACATGCTGAGCTCTTATAGCCTGCCACGCTTTGAACATGACTTGGCGTGCCCGGTATCGGATACAACAAACTTGAGGCTTCTATTCGGACCACCTAAATAACGCCACCTTCGCTGCGCGTCCTGCGGTGTCCGATTGTCGTACTCGCTTGACTTTATCGTCGCAACATGGATCAACAAGAGAATCCGTGATATGAAACTGTCACGGACGATTACAGACACTTGTATTTGGCTTCCATAGGAAGAGCGCCATGTCACGTCCAAATCTTTCTTGCTTGTGGGAAGCACGGAGATGAATAATTAGCGTTCAGACGAGCATTGAGGCGATGTAAAAGGGCTTGTCATGATGATTTGCTCTGGCTGTCTTCGTCCTATGCCCGGCCTTCCCGAACTTGACGGCGACGGACGGCAGCCCTAGCTCTTGATTGGACAAGCCCAGGGAATGGAAACAGTATCTATATATCGTTATAACAATTCGTTTTTACGTGCATTGAAAGACGTTGCAAGTGGGAGGAAAGCACTCATAAAGTACGAGAGATTTGGCCTATACTGTAGATAATTTGGTCAGCGATTCGGCGCGAGATTGAACTTGAAATAAACTTAAACATGCAGCGAGCACTTCAGGCCATTATTCATCTTCGCAACAATTTGACGTCCAACGATCTGAAGGGTGTCGTTTGCTGGCAATGTTGAGCCGAAGGCAGCACATGATGGTGAGAAAATAGACACGTGACAGAAACATGGCAAACCCATTACGTAACCGTCTTCAGTCTCTTCTGCGACTTCTGCGACTAAGGCAAATCTCATCATGATATCTGGATCAGCTTGAGTACGGAAATCAAAACAAAAACGCAGGAAGCAGAACGTCGAATTCCGTATGGCCACATGCAGATTATGAGAACGACGACACCGAGAATATCAAAAAAGACCCGAGAATGGTACGCATGGTACTATGGCATAGACATCGCGGGAAGCGACTCGCATCGCCACGCGTACTCACCGCACGTCTGCCATCCTTTGTAGTGAAACATGACTTGCAAGTTTTAACACGACAATTTGGGCTGCCGCTGAGCTAGGACCGCAAGAAGCGACTGATCATGTCTTTTCGATTGTAATCAAAACTTGACCACACGTATCTCTTCAGAACGTGTGCACATCAATCCGCTTCTTTGTCGCTTGCATCTGAACAAGAGGCCTGTCTCAGATGGATTTTGAGCCCGAAGAAATTATAGCCGCGTGCCTTTGGGCTCTAGATGCTGCTCTCGGTCGAGAATCAAACTTTTGCATTTCGTGCTTCCACAGCTTGTGTTCGGCATCTCTTGGTGCATACCTCACAAATACAAGGAATTCTCAGACCTCGGAGTCGATCCCGAATACCCCTCTCTTTGTGCCGTAGTAACTTAATGGTCACCACGAGTCCATATACATATATACTACGAAATACTCGTGGAGACTGTGTTCCCAGGGTTCCGGTACATACAGGTGGCTTGTTCTCTATTTCTGACATCTGACCACATGGACATCTTGTCAGTGCATGCGACATTCGTCTCAGTAATATCTTGTTGATGCGGCGCCGCTGCCACGGGCGCGTCTAATGTCTCTGCGAGCGTCGTTCTTCTGTTTCACTACTGTACGCTCATGCATCCGGACACACTTGTCCTGCATAATCGTGCTGTCATTTTATATTCGGAGTTTAATCCCATAGTTCTCCTCGAGTATAAATCTTGAGGTACGTACCGACGCTTTTCTTTAAGTCCTAGCAGGCTTTCCTTGAACTCACAGTCGACTCTCTCGTTATGTTCTCCAAGTTCCTGCTCTTTGCGTCTTTCATCATTGCCGTTACGGCAAGTCCAGTGTTTCGCAAGCTCGTAGTGCACGAACAACGCGACACTGTGCCCGATGGCTTCGTCAAGTCCGGCGCTGCGCCTGCAGACCAGGTACTCAACTTGCGTATGGCGCTTCATAACGCCGACATGGCTGGGCTCGAGAAGGCGCTCTACGATGTCAGTACTCCCGATAGTGCGCACTATGGTCAACACCTTACCAAGGAAGAGGTGATTCATTTGCATTTGTTCCAACGAAGATAAGAATCTGACGAGCGGTATAGGTAGAAGAGTTTGTGAAGCCTGATCTCAAGTCGGTCTCTATTGTGAATGATTTCCTCACATCGCATGGGGTCACGGCCAAATCCATCTCTCCCGCTGGAGACTGGCTCGCGTTTTCCGTGCCTGTCAGCAAAGCTAAAGAGATGTTCGACACCGACTTCTCCGTTTTCCAGCACAAAGAGACGGGGAAGCAATACGTCCGTACGCTTGCGTACTCTATTCCAACTGAGCTCCAAGGTCATCTAGACCTCGTTCATCCGACGATCACGTATGCCCCTTGTCTTTCTTTTATCTAAACAAAAGACTAACGATCTTCAACCAGATTCGAGAACCCCATCGCGGGCCTCCCTCTCGTCTCCTCGCCTCTCTCTGCTGTACCAGCCGCGCGGAACTTCACCTCTCGCCAGAGTGATTCTTCGTGCGACTCCGGCATCACACCTGGGTGCCTTCAGACGTTGTACGGGATCCCTACGACACTCGCGTCGCAGTCCTCGAATGTGCTCGGTGTCTCCGGATACAATAACCAGTTTGCGAACCAGCAGGACTTGTCGACGTTCCTGCAAGAGCAACGCCCGGATCTCCCCTCGAGCACAACGTTCACGGTCGAGACGCTCGACGGCGGCTCGGATTCGCAAGACCCGGGCACTGCTGGTCTCGAGGCCAATCTTGACATCCAGTACACAGTCGGAGTCGCGAGTGGCGTCCCGACGACGTTCATCTCTGTCGGACAGGATAACCAGGATGGGCTTGCCGGATTTCTCGACACTACCAACTACCTCCTCGGGCAGAAAACCCCACCGCAGGTGCTCACGACTTCCTACGGTATGGTTGAAGGCAACATCTCGCCTGAACTCGCCAAGTAAGTATTCCTAATTTGGAGTATTATTCCTGAGAAGTTCAAACGCGTCCTCAGCCAATTGTGCAACGCGTATATGCAGTTGGGCGCTCGCGGCACGTCCATTCTCTTCGCATCTGGCGATGGCGGGGTTTCAGGCAATCGACCTACAAATGACTGTTCGACGTTTGTGCCGACATTCCCCTCTGGCTGCCCTTTTATAACTTCTGTCGGTGCGACGGATGGTGTCCAGGAGGCAGCAGCGTCCCTGTCCTCAGGCGGCTTTTCTAACATATTCGACACTCCAGCCTATCAGACGTCGGCGGTGAGCGCATATTTAAAGGATCTCGGTTCGACGAACGACGGGCTCTTCAATTCTTCGGGCCGCGGGTTTCCGGACATCTCTGCGCAAGGGACGAACGTAATTATTGTTCAGAACGGAGGGGATCAGCCAGTCCAGGGCACGAGCTGCTCAAGCCCAATCTTCGCGAGCGTCATTGCACTGCTAAATGATGGCCTCATCTCCGCAGGAAAGTCGCCTCTCGGTTTTCTCAACCCGTTCTTGTACTCCGATGCGGGCCAAGCAGCGCTCAACGACATCACGAGTGGTGCGCCCTTTTCTTTTCGTTCATCGTTGGCTTTGTTTGTAATCTTGTTTTATCTCCAGGTAGCAACCCAGGGTGTAACACGGATGGTTTCCCCGCAGGCCCGGGTTGGGATCCTGTCACTGGCCTCGGTACACCAAACTTCGCCAAACTTCGGTCTGCAGTAGGTTTGTAGAAGAACCAAGGTTGTGGGAAGTGAGTAAAGAAGCGAAGTCCATTTTTCTCGAGGCTTTTGTTATGCGGATCTTCTATTCTTGGGAATCTTGTGGACGACACTGGCATGTGTACAGGTTAACAGGGCGCTAGTATGGTTAAAGACAATGTACAATAAGCTCGTGCTTTTGCAGAGAATGTGAGCGTAAACCGCAAATGACGATTCCTACTCTCCTACAAATAGCCCCAGCTCTACGCATTCATGCCGCTTACCTCGTTTGAGAGTTCGGCAAAAGCCGACGGTGCCGACGACGCCTCCTCAGCCGCGTTTTCCTTTACGACCAACCTTGTCTTCCTGCCCCGACAAATATAGCTTGTTTTGCATCCTCGAAATTAACTGAAAACCGCGTGCAGCTGTCAGATTACTCTTCAGAACTCCTGGTGGCGGGCTAAGGTGGAAACTGGGGCGCCAACACGAGATTTGGTGGTGATGGGCCATGGCCATGGTACGTTCTACCGGTCCATTTCTCCTCCTCACAAAATAAAACCACTTCGGCGCCTACATCCAACAGCTCTGTATATTTTCAACTGCAATGCGTTTGAATCGACGGACAGGACTCCTTCAAATCGCTTGAACGGTCGACAATTTCGACCTCGCGTCCATAGGACCACGAGACTCAAAAATCAACTGCTTCTACGTCTTGCTCCAGCATGATGCAGGACGGCTGGGCTGAAAAGTTAGGCTTTTTCAAGCTCGAAGTTAGCTCTGATTGTGCGATCGCCCAGCTTGTGTGGGACAACTGAGTGGCAATTGCGATGAGTGATATGAAACTTGTGGCGAGGACGCTGTCTGAACACTGGACGGCGCGACGCGTACAAGAACGTGGTTGGTCGCAAAGGACTCAAGCTTGCTATTCAACTTAGGCCAACTTGAGGCTTGGACGCACCGGTCAGGTCGCTAGAATATCCCGGCCGTTTTTGACTCGGTTGATGACTTGGCCTGCGGACGAAGGTCATCAGAGGAAAAAGGATGGAAGAGCGCCGTGAGCGCTGGGCTCGATAAATAAGTGGCAGGGCACACGTCTACAACAGGAAAGGTACGTCTGTTCTCTTTTAGCCTTTCCATGTTTGCCTTCACTTCTAAACCTCTCGCTTCTTCGCCATAGCCTGTGACGTTTGAGACGGAGCCTATCGACTGTAGACGTGATGTGAATCAATACGAGTGAAAATCACTGATGGCCTTCGATCACGTCTTGTCTCGGGGATACGATACTGCTTGTCCACGAACGCAGGAAATTTGTATGTACGATTATAATCTCGTTTGTCAATGGCCTTGCTCTAAAACTAAGTTTGCCTGAACGGGCATGCGTACACTATACCTCCGATCTTCTTTCACGATGCGGTGGGAAACTCCGAACTCGAAGCTCCTCATCATTCCGCGGTTGAGTGGTTGGCTTGATGTGCTAATTGTCGCCCCGGACGAAAGACGTTCTTAATCTGAGGCTCGCGGAGACGCGGACATCTCGCGCTACTTCAGACAGATCCGGGAGCAGGCCCGTGCTCGATGAGAATTTGAAACAGTGGCGCTTCCCTTGATTGGGCGTGCGCTGGCGGGAGTGCGCAAGGGATAGTAATGCATATGACATAATGAGTGTTTCAACTTGGAGTCTTCGCCGAAGTAATTTTCCGTGAGTTTATATGAAAAACGTCATCCTGCAGTATGTGGCTTGGCCTTCTGTCTCAGCCAATTGAGTTCCACGCTGTATATTGTCCAAATATCGAATCGTCATCGCTTACTCTCAAGAGAAATCTCTGGCATTCTTACCTATTTTCAGGATATTGCGACGCTGTACAATCCTGGTCTTGATTTTGCCTTGAGGAAGTCAGCTTTTTGCGTTTCATGTTTTCGCATGATGCTGCATGCACTCGAAGCAGACCCAATCTCGTTCAGCTGATTCGTTTACTCGCTTTTTTCTGAATATCGGGTTATCCCGGGTGATTTTCTGCTTCGCTTCTCCTGAACCAGCAGTTTTTAATTTCCTCTTGAACCCTTTTTCGTCGGGCTCGGCGGTCTCCCTGCGGTAACGTTCACTGGGTATTCTTGTCTTCGACAATTTCTGCTTTAGGGCTGGGAACAAATCGGATCAGCTCGCGTATGACGAATGGGATTGAGCTCGGACTCGCTCCTACATGTACGTGTCATTTATTTTTGTTTCGTTTGTTCGGCATGCACTCTTCATACTCTCGTAGCGAAAACTCACGATTGAAAACTTCACGTCTTTGCCTTTCTGCAACATTTTCTGAAGGAGAGGATGCCTAATTTTCGCAGACTCGGCCTTACCGGCGACCCTGGCCTGCAAGAGCACCTTTGTAACTTTCTCTGATTGCAGTCCGGAGGAAAAATGTGAAGTCGAAAGTCCCAGGTCAGCGGATGACCTATCAACGCTACTTATGGTGAAGGCAAAGGTCAGAAGGTGGACACGCTAGACTCTCTTTCAATTCAGAATTATTTGACGTCGGACAGTGAAGAGTTCAGATTCTGATCGTCAATTCACTCAAAGATCAACTCGGAACTCGGAACCGCGCTCGTGCCGATCTCATTGAATACTTGTGCTTCTCTGCTACTTACGACTCTTGTAATCTAACTCTAGCTCGGCCGGCGTGGACCCTACGCTTATTTCGAGAGCGCGGCGCTCAGCCTGTGCTCATCCGCCCCCGACGCAGGACGCCCTCCGAAATCAACCTCTGGCTCATTCAGGAAAAAAGACCCTCATCCCGGCGATTTTGTTTGCTGTGCGAACGCCTTCCGATCTCTGCTTTCTCAACTCACGGGTCCTGGCGATGCCGTTGCCCTCGATGTATCCTGCCTTTAGAGAACGAAAGCTCGCCGCCACTCCTGGCACGTCTTACCGTTTCCCGACGTCCGTCGGGGTCTCTTACGCGGGTCATGGAAGCTGGTATAAAGGTGGAGGTGCTTAGGCGTCGTATCGAGGTCCTCAAACCAATCGGTATCTCCTGCTTCGTCCTACATACGCTCTCTGAACCATAAACTCAGACATATGGCAACAATTCGTCGTTCATCGCCCACTTCTCATGAAGAGGGACCACTTCAACGCGGAAAAGCGTGCATTAATTGCAGGTGAGATATATATTGCAACTGAAGCGAGTTCTCTGCAAATAACGATCTTTTCGCTGCTCTATAAGACGTCGCAAAATGGTGGGACTATTTTCAATTTTCAATTTCACCCGTCTCACATGTTTCGGTGACAGAGATGCGACGGTGCGCGTCCCGTCTGCACACAGTGCATTAGTGGCAACAGAGCTGAAGACTGCGAGTATACCGACAACCAAGGTCGCACACGGACAGCGATTCTCGAGGAGAATATCGCACTACTTCAGGCACGAATAGACGAGCTCGAAAATCCTGATCCTACGGCCCAGCCTGTGTTACTTCACGACCCTTATGAGCATTACAGACGGACAAGCGGAGAGCACGCCGTAGGTATAGCTCCAGAGACTGGCTTGGGCCAGGCTGAACGCGTGCTCGCAGCTCCTGAACGACCTAACTCCGTGCCCGCCGTCATGCTATGGTGGGAGTTTGAGGAACCGCCGGCTGAAATAAGCAACATGCTGTACGAGCGTCTTCTGCTTCTAGAAATTGAAAATCAAATGATATTAATTATTGCCCTCCCAGCGTCACCGCATTCCTCCCTTATGCGTCTACTCTGGGATTTGCGCTGAGCCCCGATCGCTTCCGGTCGACCCTCTCTCTACCAACACTTCATCCTGAGCGCCCGCATCCTGCTCTCCTTCATTCCGTTTTCTTATGGTCGCTCCGCCTTTCCAAGACACCTGACCTCATGCAGCATGAGAACTCTTACCTTCGGCGTGCTATCCTGGCTCTGCAAGATGCACTGAGCGGCAGTCCCAGCTTAAATGTGAGTATTCTTTTAATTCTTGAAATGGTTTATTGACTTACATAAATGCACGACGGAAGGAATCGACTCTGGCTAGGCGAAGGGTCCACGCGATACAGGCTGAAGTCCTCCTTGCAAAGTACTTCTTCAGCCTCGGTCGCCTTCTTGAGGGCCGCTATCACGCAAATGCAGCCGTCTCCCTCGCAGTCACTTGCGGTCTATACCGCATCAAACCCGCTGGCCTTGCTACTCTCTCCGGCCTCAACTTCTTCTCTCCCTCCTCTTGCGCTTGGAGCCATGCCTACGGGACAATTTGAGCTTGCACCTGCACGTGACGCGGTCGAGTTCGGTGAGCGTGTCCGGGTGTTCTGGGCTGTATATGAGATAGACCGGTGCTGGAGCGTTGCACTCGGCGCGCCGTGCTGTCTCTCAGACGAACCTTCTTCAGAATGCGGATCGATACACCGTGGCCCCTTGATATCAGCGAGTATGAACAGGTGCGCAGCGGCGGTTTCAAAATAGTTGGAAATAATTTTGTTAAGTTTGCTTCGCGCAGATGAACAATACCTCCCTGAGGTCGGCAATTGAACCGAGTCACGAAATCTTGCGGCAGTTTCTGTCTGGGAGAGCTTCTGAGACCCGAACTGGAGAAGATCCGTCTTCGGCGTCCCTGCGCGCGAAAGCGTCTGCACTATACGAGCGTGCGGGCAAGTTTGTGGCAATGTGGAAGTCTGGTAAGCAATACTCCCCTTTGTCCTTTGATTTTCTCATTCGAGCGCCGCTCGACTATGAACGTTGATTCCAAAGCTCCTTCACAAGCTCAAGCTCGTGCTGCGGTATTAACCGACATGCGGGCTCACGCGCATCTCACGACTAACTTTGCTCGAAGTCTCATACCACTGGATCGCCTGGACTCGAATGTACATTCACTAGACACCCGCAAGCGCTTTTCGTTGTGCACAGCCTCGCGCATGCGACTATGATACAATTGCACAGCGTGCACGCATCGGAGGCGCCGGGAGGCGACGAAAGTACGTTAAATGCGGCACTTGAACACGCGAGCGAAGTGATCAGTATATTTGAGCTGGCGGCAAATGCAGGCGTTAATGAAGAAGCGCGGGCAGGGTTAGTGGATCCGATCCTTGCTGTAAGCATGTCAGCTTCTTTTCGATGTGCACTTAGTCACCCCTAGATTCTCAGATCGTCGGTATGTCCGCTGCGCAAGTATTTGTTCATGAACACAATCGCATACAGCGCGATTTGCAGACACAAGCCTCACAAGCCCGTATAAGGGCGCTTCGTGCGAATATTGACCGCATCATAGAAGCGCTTAGACTCTGTACCGGGGTTATGAATACCTGCCCCATCTTTAGTGAGCATTGCCCTCATCAGATTATTCTTGAATTTATTGCTGATACGTCTCGTGTATGCACATGTAGATCAGCAGATGGCGAGGATACAGGAGATGACGCAGAGCTGAGAAAATTACATGCTGTAGTTTAATGTTTTGTTCGATAAATAGAGTTTTATAGACAGGATTGATGATGTTTATGCATCGTCATTCATAATAGATGTTTCTCCACTCTTTCCTTGAAGCTCGCCTACTACCATTTCTTAATGTGAAGACTGCGTTATTCGACTAC
>JAJOHG010000610.1:0-11605 GCA_021029095.1 Phellopilus nigrolimitatus
TCATCGACTCGAGCGGCCACTCAACTTCTGTAATGTGGCATTCCGATGTGGTCCCCCCGCCCTGTTTCGACTGGCAATGGGGTGGAGACAGACAAGTCTGCTGGAAAAATCGCGCGGAAGTTAACGTCGTACGGAGCCAGCACCTGACATTCCACAAGGTAGCTAGACCGATGGAGTTACCCTTACGCTGATGGCAGGGTGGCAGACAGGTCTGCTGGCGCTGCGTGGTGTCTCGTTGAAGTGAATAGCAGTTCAGCTTTGTCCTGTTGACGGTGATGTCCTCCTAGGCCTTCGAGAATGCCTCAAAGCACTGTTAGACTCCTTTGATGTTTAAAATCCTCCATGACAAACTGACGTCGTTATGGTACGAGTTATTCTACAATCAGTTATTACTGTGTATTCCAATAATTTGCTTGGTAGTTCGCAGTTACCTCTGGCATCCTTCATTATGGCTGTAGACTGGATCTTGTGTATCACAGATTGCATTCATCGACCAATCACAGTTATTAAAGAATCTAAGTTATCTATAAAACCGTGAGCATAACAACTTAGGTATTGCCCAGCTTTGACGCCATATCGCATACAGGAACAAGATAAACATAACCGATAATAAAAACTTACGCATTCTCAACGCAAATAAAAGGTTGCTCTCTATAGTGCATCAAAAAAGGTATGCTTGAAAATGCGCCCAAGAAAATGGATAAGATGCTTACGTATTGTCATAGGACGCGCTCAGACGCGTCGTGATCGACATCCGATTCGTCTTGACTTTGGTCAATACCAATGGCCCTGCCCGCACACCAGACGAAACACCTCCCGATGCTGACCTACCCATTCTTTGACAACACCTTCGAGCTTTCACAGTCCAATGATGGGCATGTAAACGGTACCGCGCTTTGGCTGGGCGCGCAGTGCCTCTCCGCTTTCCTCGCCGACGTCCTCCCCTCGCCCCAAACGAAGTCATTTCGTAATGCCAACACTGGACAGGAAAGACAGGGACAGAAAAGAAGGCAGAACTGCGAAATGACTTCGGATATAAACCTGGTCGGCATGATGCTGTTCTCTGAGCGTGGCGCGGCTTAGTGTCGTCTAATTCGTACAGGATGATCCCTTAGACCGAACTACAAACTCCTCCGCATCTGTGCTACAGGGACAAGGGGTCCGCAAACTGCGCGCAATCGAACTGGGCAGCGGCATCGGTCTCTCCGCGTACGTGCTCCGTCCCACGCCCTCTCTGAACAGCAGCCGATTCATACTACCGCCTTTCTACCTCTGGTACGGGTTTCGACTGTGTTTCACTCGCTTTTTTTGCCGAATGCTTTGTCAAAAAAAAAAAAACATGACCCGAGCAGACTTGCACTGGCCGCCCTCGGCTGGGACGTCCTTGCGACCGACACACCCGCCGTGATCGATGCTGTCCTCGCGTCGAACGTGGCACGCAACATGCAAGGTCTTCGCACGCGTGCTGGCGCCAGCCTTTCAGAGGAAATCCTAGTGGGTACCGTGCAAGTGCGCGCGCTCGATTGGACAGTCCCGTCCGCAGAGTGGGACTGGGACGACCCGGCATGCGTGGCAGACTCTCGTTCCAACTCCGCAGAAAGACGTAGCTCCGATTTTGGTTCTACGATAGACAAGGGTCCTGCTGGTGACGCGGACGAGCTCCTCCGCCCGCCGTTCGATCTGATTCTCACAGCCGATACGGTCTACAGTCCTGCACTCATTTCGCCGCTCCTCCGCACGCTGCGCCACCTCTGTCTTCTTTCCCTCGTGGCCACTAATTCTTCCAGCAAGTCGCCCTCGTCAAACGTCAATCCGTCGGAAAAGTCTGCCAAGTTGAAACACCCACACCTCTACCTCGCGCTCGAGGCGCGCGATCCAGAGCTCGTTTCCTCGTTTTTCGCTGAGGCGCGCAAGACATGGGGACTGGCCGCGATGCAGGTGCCGCAACGTCGCGTCGTGCGTGGGATGGCGCGCGTGGGACTTAGCGGGTGGGCGCGCTCCGACTGGGAAGGCGTACAGATTTGGAAGATGCAGCTGATAGACACGGGTACAGTTCAGTCAGCAGGAAAAAGCTATGGAATGGCTTGAAACCATGATCTAATCTTCTTTCCATACTCAATGACCCTAAAAAATAAATGACAAAGACTTGGCATTCGCAGAGATCAAGGATTTCGCAAAATATTTTATCTCAATTTCCAAATCGGCCAAGGATGTTCAAATATGCACCAAGCTATCCAAGAAAAATGCAGGATTGTCAACATTGAAAGACTATCCTCTTTAGTTAGCCATTTTGGATTGTTCGGGTCGTGCATTACAACAATTTATTTTGCCTAACAGCTTGAAAGTGGCTATCATTTCAATTACCATGCACTTTTTTTTCATTCTGTATGAGTATTCAGTATTTGAGTGTCTTGATGCAACAGACATAGTCAACCGAAACTCTCAAGCTGTCCTCACATTTATCCAAGACCGAGGATTCTGAGTTTTGCAGTACTTCTCGGCCTTGAATTTCAACTCTGACCATGCTGTTCCCGTTATGATGTCGAGGATGGAAGCGCGTTATCACCACGACGCGCTGCGCCAAACGGCTCGACAATTTGGAATTTTGCGAGCTCGCTCCGAAGTCGGAAATCCTCTTTTCCAAATCCTCTTTTCCTACGCGCAACAGCTCATTGAGGCTCCGGAGGTAAGTCTGGAGTCCTCAAGCGCAATAGGAGTGTCTACTTCGACACTTTCTTCGCGCTCAGTAAGGGACTCATGCACGCGGACGCAAGCCAGCGGCTAGCTCTAAAGGACGCAGATTCAAAGGCGCAACACGAATCTGTTGCGCAACCCGAGGTGGATGGGCTGGCTATGGGCTTGAAGATAGCTCGCCTGATTACGCAAGTGGCGTAAGATATGATTGTAGTATCCTCTTGTAGCATTGGAATCTGTACGAGCGCCATGTCAATATTCGATCGGCAAATTATCGGATGTTTATTTTATATTTTCATGCATGTATGAGCTGTCGAGCTCAACGGTGAGCACCAGAAAGCGAGATGGACAATTTTCATACAACATGCATATTTTTTGTGCTGGCGGAGAAGGGGCGAGCCGGCTCACTGAACGTTCTGCGCGGGCACGTAGTACATGTACATCGATCCGAAAACGGAGGGCTTCTACGGATGTACTCGTCGTGAAAGGGCGTCGCGGGTCATGACAGGCAGGCAAGGCTCCTGGGAGGGGAAAAGAAGAGCAAAGAAGGCGTAAAGGACAAAGCAAGGACGAGCAAATCCGACAATCGACAATCGGGGATGAGATAAGAGCGAAGAAGCCGAGGGAACGCAAGATGGCCTGTCTAAGAGAAGACGAACGCCGTTGCTAAGGATGCCTGTTGGATTCCTTCCCCCCTACTCTTCTGCTCTCCTATGGGACGTCTATGCACTAGCACTGACGGCTTCGGGAACAGTGGTTGGCTGTGGTGTGTTCTGTCGGCTGCTGGATGATCACACGATATGACAACGGTCAATGAATTGAATTCCGATATAAGGACATTGAAAAACATACACGGATGCCTCGTCTTCCATGTCCTCTCTCCGTGTCGTAACAAGCGTAAGCGTGCGGTCGAATCCGTGGCTCGACTGCAATCCAGACGGACTCAGATGTTAGACAGCGGCAAAGATAGAATAATAATAATAAAATAAGCAGGCACGCACGAGGTCCCTCCATGTCTCCTCTTCATCATTCTCCGTCTGCAGCTGGTATATTTGTAAGAATCCCTGGAACCTGCCGTGCCAGCTCCCGTCAGCTTTTCTCCTCTTTCCTCTCCAAGCCAGATGAAGAGCGGAAGCCAAGGAAAGGACAGACGAATCAAAAGACGCGCAGAACGCGCACGTACGTGAGGTTCCCGTCTTCCGTGACGTCGACGAGCTCGAGCTCCTCCTTGGCCTCCTGCGGGAGGGGCGAGCCGTTGGTGTCCGTGGCCCAGTGGTCGAGCGCGTCGGCCGTGAAGTGGGCATTTGGCGGAGGCACGAGGAGCGGCGGGCTGAGCCCCGGCTGCAGGTCTGCGGAGGGCGGCCTGGGCGCGGGTGTGCAGTATTTGGCAAAGATGTGCATTAGACAACGCTCGAACTGCGATTTTCGAAAATCATTTTAGGAGGGGGGGGGAAACCAGTGAGAACGTGAATCAGGACGGGTAGACAAAAGATGGCACGGAAAAGCAGATGGCAGCAGACCAACCTTATCGCTGATCCCGCCCTCGTTGTCGAGGAGCTGCACGCCTGTTGGTGCGTTCCTCCTGCCCTGGGATACGTACGGCTCTGGCGTCTCCGGACGCGGCGACTGCATGCGGGTCGGTTCGTTCGGGTCGAAGATGTTGTAGTAAGCAGCCATGGCTGGCAGCAGCAGCGCTCTCAGCAGGTACACGGATCTCGATGGCAAAGAGAGACGGCGTCGACAGTTGGCAAGGCGGAAACGCACGGCTCGCGGCCGACTGTCGATCGTCCCAAGGAGTCAAGGACGCCATTTGCCTCACGTGATCGAGTTACTGTCTGATTTATTTATTATTATTTCTGAAGTGACTCAAGCTCATCGTACACACTCGCCACATAGAAAAGAAAAGAGAAAAAAATGGCACACAAGAGCAGCAACGGGAAGGAGAAGGCAGTGGCGGAGCAGGAGGAGGAGGTCCTCCAGGCCGTCGTCCTCGCAGACAGCTTCAACAACCGCTTCAAGCCGCTCACCGTCAACAGGCCTCGCGTACGTCTTACAGCCCGTTTCCGTAAAGTGCATATGTTCATCCCTCGCTCTCTGGAAGTGCTTGCTCCCCGTATGCAACACCCCGCTCCTCGACTGGACGTTCGAGAGCCTCGCGCTCGCAGGCGTGCAGGAGATCTTCGTCATCTGCCGCTCGCACGCCGACCAAGTCAAAGCCGCCATCCGGTGCGTCTGCCCTGCTCCCTGCACGTCATATACCGCTATAGCTCACCCCCGCACACAGAGACTCCAAATGGTCGCACCCGGGCTCCGGCATCAAGATAGTGCCCATCGTCACCGCGAAGGAGTCCTTCTCCGCCGGCGACGCCATGCGCGACATCTACACGCACGGCATCATCACCTCCGACTTCGTCCTCGTCGCGGGCGACCTCGTCAGCAACGTCCGCATCGACGACGTCGTCCGCGCGCACAAGGAGCGCCGCCGCACCAACCGGGACGCGCTCATGACCATGGTCGTCAAGGAGTCGGGCGCGGTGCATAGGACCAGGTATGTGCAGCGGTCCTTAAGTTGGGCTTGACGTTGACGAGACGCGTGCGTTTAGGCCGAGAGGAGAGACGTCCGTCTTCGTCCTTGACTCGAATACACAGGAGTGTCTACACTATGAAGCGATGCAGGGCTACCCGCCGCAGAGCCATGCGCACATACCGCGCGAGATCTTCAACGAGCACCCCGACGTCGAAATCCGCAATGATCTCATCGACTGTTATATCGATGTCTGCTCGCTGGAGGTAGTTCCCGCCTGTACGATCCCATTTCTGAAGGAGCTTATAAGATCATGCAGGTGCCTTCACTATTCCAAGATAACTTTGACTACCTGGACATCCGCCGCGACTTCGTACACGGCGTGCTCACTTCCGATTTACTTATGAAAAATATCTATTGCCATGTTATTACCGACGGCTATGCCGCCCGTGTCAAGGACACAAAAAGCTACGCGTCTATCAGGTACGTTTCCTCCCTCTCTTTCTCAAGTGCATTGACATTAAGTGGCGTCCAGCAAAGATATCCTCGCGCGCTGGACGTTCCCCCTCGTTCCGGACGACAACTATCCGGGCTCTGCGTCGACAAGCTACGAGCACGTTCGAGGGAACAAGTACCTCTCGCTTGCCTCCCCGCCGCAGCTCGCGCGCACGTCGCACGTCGGGCCGCTCACGCTACTCGGTCCGGGCACGTCCATCGCGGCCGACGCGCGCGTGTCAGGCTCGGTGCTCGGCGCGAACTGCGTGCTCGGGCAGGGCGCTGTCGTCACGGACAGCATCCTGTGGGACGACGTGCGCGTCGAACACGGGTGTGTCGTCGAGGGCAGCGTCCTGGGGCGCGGCGTTGTGGTGCTCGCGGGCTCGCGCGTCGATCGCGGCTGTTTGATTGCAGACGGCGTCGTGATCGGCCCCGAGGCAAGGGTAAAACGGCTGACGCGCGTGTCGAGAAAAAGAAGAACAGTGGGCGAGGGTGGAAAAGCGGACGAAGATGAAGATGAGGAGCTAGAGGACGTCGAGGCTGGTGAGTTCCAAATAATCGGATCCATCGTAATTATGATTATGTTTTTTTTTTTTCTCTAGCACAAACAGACGAGCTCCGGCTTAGCCTCGGAGAGGAGTCAAATGGCCTTGTGTGGCCGGGCGACACTGCTGGCACGGACGAGGACGAAGACGAGCTGAATTCCCGTGCCAACGAGCGCCTTCTGCGGTTAGGTCAGTACGCCACGCAACCTACCTGGCTTCTTGCTCCGCTAAACCCCGCATGGTCTAGGCGACAACGCCTCCGACCTCGACCTTTCAGAGACCGGGTCGGTCACCTCCTCGTCCGACTCGGGGGCAGACTCGGACTCGGAAGACGGGAGCGGCGCGCTGGGGCTCTCGCTGAGCTCGTCAACGACGACGCTGCCGCTCGCGGGGCTCGGGCTGGGGGAGAAGTCTGCGGTGGCGGAGCTCGCGGACGCGCAGGCGGCGCGCGAGTTCGCGGCGGAGGTGGGCGCGTCGCTCGCGCGCGCGTTCGCGGAGGGCCACAGCGTGGAGAACGCGGCGGTGGAGCTGAAGACGCTGCGCATGGCGAGCAACGTGCCGCTGCGGCGCGTGCGCGCGGCGGTCGTCGCGGGCGTCGTGGAGCTCGTCGCGCTCGCGGAGGCGCCGGCGCAGCAGCGCGCGGAGATCGCGAAGGTGGTCGGCCGCTGGGGCGGGCTGATCGACTCGATCGGCGGCGTGGACGCGGTGGAGACGATCGAGGTGCTGCAGGTGCGTGCCGGTCGAGCTGACTGGGGGGTCGGTTGTTGAAAATGTGTTTACGCCCGATCGTATTTTTAGGAACACTGTGCGCAGTCGCCGCGCCTGGGACTGTTCGGGCAGATCTTGGCAGCGCTGTATCAGGACGACGTGGTAGACGAGGACGACATCCGCGCGTGGCACGGGCGGGCGACGTCGAAGGGCGGCGACGCGGATGGGGAGGCCTTGGCAGAAAACATGCACAAATGCTGGGCCGTTGGCGCGCGGATGATCGAGCAGTTTGACGAACAGGATGACGAGAGCGATAGCGAGGACTCTTCTGAGAGCGACTAAATCCGAGTGTCATTGGCCATCGTAATAAAGCACACTGCACACACGCGGACGGGGATTTAGAAAAGGGCAACAGGGTATCAGTCGTAGAATAACATTACGCAGCGTGAACTAGGTAGTGCAAGATGTACAAATTGTCTGAAGAGGGCGGACAGAAATACAAAACAGAAACGTCCTAGGTAGACGGGGTGGCAAAGACGAAGGATAATGTAATGTCATGTCATGGCGTGGCGCTAATACTTGAGAATAATGTATAAGGCGTGGATGATGCCGGGGCTAGAAAAATGGGGGGACAAGTAAGGACAAGTAAGCACGTGGACATCGAACGAGGGAGGAAGACGTACAAATAACCAAGGATGGTCTTTGGGACGACGGGGAAGGGGTATGAGCATGTGCAGCTAACAGATCAGTTTAGAAAGAAAGAAAAACGTACTAGGAGAATGTTGATGAGCTAGACGACAAAAGAGAGTCAGATATGAAAGAAGCCGAAGGAAGAGAAGGGGAGAAGACGAACGAGGTCAGCGCCGCAGCCGCGTTCGAGGAAAACGCCGATGGGGGGGACGAAGATGGCGAAGCTGGGAAATGGGGAAGAAGACGTGAGCTAGAGAGGGCGAGGAGGGGTTGAAGAGACTGCTTACAAGATCTTGCAGATGTCTGATGCGGTGAAAGGCATGGCTGTCGTCTTTTGGGGGGAGCAAACGAGCAACGGACACCCGAGGCCTTTTATACCCAGTCAGCCTAGCCAGCCTAGCCAGCCTCAGCCTTGGCGTACCCAGAATGACGTCGACTATTACTCGCCGGCCCCTTCCGGTGGCGCGCTCTTTAATTGGGTTTTCCTCCTTCGGCCCGACGCCCGCCCGCCCTTCCCGCGGCCACACCGGCGCCGCTCCCATATCTCCATCCCGCCTAGTAGTAGCATGGCCGCCCACGACGTGCAATCCTTTATTGACATCCCCTACGGCCCACTCTCCGCCCACGTCCTCGACATCCACGTCCCCTCCCGGCCCCAGCCCCAGCCGCAGCCGCCCGGGCCCCCACCGCCCCTCGTCTGCTTCGTGCACGGCGGCGCATGGCGCGCGTGAGTGTCCCCTCTCCGCCCCTCGCCGCAATCGCGATCCGCTAAGTCCGACCTCGCTTTACCGCGCCGCGCCAGCGAGGACAAGGCCGAGCACGCCGCCCTCGCCGCCCGCCTCGCCCGGCGCACAGGCTGCCCCGTCGCCGTCCCCAACTACCGCCTCACCCCGCGCGCCCCGACGCCCGACTCAACGCTCCGCCACCCCGCGCACGCCGCCGACGTCCTGCGCGCGCTCTCCTTCCTCATATCCTGGGCCGACCCGCCCGCCCCCGCCTCATACGACCGCGCGCACCTCGTCCTCGCCGCCCACAGCTGCGGCGCGCACATCCTCGCCTGCCTCTTCCTCGACTCGTCCGCGCGCACCCCCGAGCTCGCGCCCCCGCGCGCCCTGCTGGCCGCCACGCGCGGCATCGCGCTCTCCGAGGGCATCTACGACCTCGACCGCCTCCTCGCGCGCTTCCCCGCGTACCGCGACTGGTTCGTCGCGAACGCGTTTGGCGACGCCCCGACGTACGCGCCGTATGACGTCACGCGCTACCCCCCTGCGCGGCGGCGCGGAGCACATCCGCTGGCTCATCGTGCACTCGCCCGCCGACGAGCTCGTCGACGTGGCGCAGTCGGAAGCATTCTTCGAGCATCTGCGCGCGCTCGCGCTCGCGAGCGGGGCGCATGGAGATACCGTGCAGAAAGACTGGTCGACAATCACCGCGGAGCACAATGCGATGCTCCGCACGGCCCAGTACAGCGACCTCGTCGGCAGTTTCGTCGACAGCCTCCATTCGCATTAGTCTCTCGATATATTGCGCTTCGCCACAGAACGCGGCCTGGCTCGTCTCGTCTCATCTCGTCTCGGAAAATAAACACATATCAAATGTACATATGTAAATTCGTGCCAATTTGTATTACAAATTCCCCTTAAGCTGTCCTACATTTGATTTTATTATTGTTTCAGACCGTGCGCTACAGCGCTTCAAACACGCTCTCCAGCGCCCGCGCCGCGTTCTCGCAGTCCTCCACGGTATTGTACAGCGGCGCAGGAGCGAGGCGGATCACGTCCGGCTGGCGCTCGTCGCCCACGACGCCGAGGCGCTTCAGGCCGTCGAACACGCGCGGCATCACCCCGCGCCCCGGCGGGAGCACGAGCAGCGACAGCTGCGCACCGCGCGCCTCCGCGTCGAGCGGCGTGATGATCGTAAAACCCGCGCGGCGGTCCCCTCCGCCCTCCGACCCTTCTCCGTCCTCTCCCGCCTCCCCGTCGTAGCTGAACCCCGCGCGCGCGCCGTACCGCGCCTGCACGTCCTGCGGGCGGACGTACCACCGCGAGCCCGCGAGGAGGTCCGCGAGGCGCGCCGTGAGGCGCACCGAGCGCGCGCGCAGCGCGGGCATCATGCCCGCCGCCCGGAACACCTGCAGGCTCCCGAGCAGCGCGGCGACGCTGAGCACGCTCGGGTTCGACTGCTGGAAGCCCTGCGCGCCGCGGATCGGCGCGAACCGCGGCGGCATGGCGAAGCGCGTGGCGGGGTCGTGGCCCCACCAGCCTGCGTGTCTGAAATAAAATAAAATAAAGCGTCAAAATAAAGGGGCGGGAGGGACGAAAACAGTGTCTTGGGAAGTCAGGGCCGGCCGGGGACTGCACCAACCTCGGCTTTTCGCTTTCTGCCCATTTTTCGTGGATGAAGAGCCCCGCGATCGCCCCCGGACCGGCGTTGAGGTATTTGTACGAGCACCAGACTGCAAAGTCGACGCCCCAGTCGTGCAGCTGCAGCGGGACGTTCCCGACCGCGTGTGCGAGGTCCCAGCCACATATACACCCCTTGAATAAATAAATTAAAGAAGAAGTTAGCCACTTTTCTTCGGATAGCTGGCCGCATGATACATAAGGCACGCGTGTATACGTAGAAAGAAAAAAAAAAGATGCACTTTTGCCTTCGCTGCCCTCGTGATATTCGCCATCGGGAACCACTGGCCGGTGTAATACTGCACGCCAGGGAAAAGCACGAGCGCGATCGCGCTCCCCTCGCGCTCGAGTGCCGCCAGGATGTCGTCCTCGCGGAGCGTGTACTCCCCCGGCCAAGGGGACAGTGCGAGCACGGTGCTCGCGGGGTCGAGCCCGTGCAGCTCCGCTTGGGAGGCGAACGCGTACTAGACAGAAGAAAATTAGTTCGCTGGTAAAGGAGAGCGCAGAGGTTCCGGGGAGGCGTGCTTACTTGGTCGGAGGGAAATGCCCTGGCCTCGCAGAGGATCTTGTACCGCGTGGCTGTCGGCTTGTAGAAGGTACTCATCATGAGGTGGAGATTGTTCGTCAGGCCGCCCATGCAGGCGACCTCGTTGTTTTCCGCGCCTGTGGATATGTTTGTCAGCATTTTTTTTTTGCTTCAGTATCTACAATAAAAGAGAGAAATACGGATATACGGAGAGGGGGGAAAGCGAACGTAAAGAAAATAAATATCATGAATGCGTACCGACCAACTCGGCGAGTAAGGGGTTAACGTGGTCCGTAATGTCCTTCCACGAGCGCCCGAGCGGGTGGTCGAAGTGGCCCTCCACGGCCCTGTGCACGCGAGTTCAGCGCCATCGCATGGACGGCTGCGAAGGGCGCCGCACTGACCTCGTCGCCCACACGCGGAGCTCCTCCTCGACAAGCGCCTGCGCGCGCTTCGGCAGCGCGCCAAGCGAGTTCCCACAGAGATACGTGCAGGGCGCGTCGACTGCGTTCCCGCATCCGCAATTCAGTCAGACATCCAAAGGGTCCACAGGCAGATTTAGCGCGACGTTTCGTAAGGGCCCGGCCGGCGCGCCGCCGTGATCAGGCGCCGCAGATTATAAAGGCAGAAAAAAAAAGTTCAGGTTTATGCGAGAATTATGCGCGCCCGGCGAGTCGGAGGGTGCGGGGCCCGGCGGACACAGGGCAGAAGCAGGGAAAAAAGTGCATGCATGAGGAAGTGGGGGGAAGTCTCGTTAGCACGCGTGACTGCTGCTAGGCTAAAAGCCTCGGGATGCGTGCACTCAACGCTGATCGGGGGCGACCTTATCGCCGCTGACGGCGCGGTTCGTCGGGAGGATGAACTCGGCGCGCTGCGATGCGGGCTCGGCGTCGACGGCGGGTGGGGACATGGCGGTCGCTGAAGAAGAGAGCGGGAAGAGACGATCTTGGGCGCGTCCGGCTGGGCGCATATAGCCAGCTGTAGCCGACGACTAATGGGCGTCGATCCGATATTACATCGA
>JAJOHG010000611.1:0-11514 GCA_021029095.1 Phellopilus nigrolimitatus
TCCAGATGACTAGTCAAGAAAACATTTTCAGAAAACGTATCCGATAGATATGATGCCAAGCAGTGTCAGAAGATAATCTGTCGGCGATATCTTCCCAAGAGTGGAGAAGTCACCGGACGTTGCCTGTGACGCACTGTGATAATGTCAGTATAGCACAACTGAATACGCGATTTTGCCTGACCTAGCACTGGTCGACCCAGACGAGCTTCCGCTTCCGGAAGAAGCGCTTCCGACAAGGCCGCTAGAATTGAATGCCTTCGTAGTGTTCGCCTGGAGCGACCACATAACGCCGCCCATCACGTGAGCCAGAAAGAGGTTGTCCTGATGAGTCCGAGTTTATTTCAACGTAAGAAGGGATCATTTGGTAGACAAGGGAGCGGTTATACCATCCATGTTTCGTTGAGATGTCCTAAGCTTGTATAGAAGCTCCGCCCAGCAGTGCCACCCGCATCAACGCCAGCTCCGTGTTCCTGGTACCATGCTTAACATCACACAAATGAAATGAGAAAAGGCCGCACGAATGTGCCTCTGAAAAGCAATTACTTACCTGTCGGATGCGGCGTGCCTGGTTGAAATTGCGAGTCCCGTTATCTTCGGATTCATTCTCAGTTGATTATTAATCAGGCCCAGGGAACAGGTGGACGGAAGAACTCACCGACATAGCTCGATTCGTTAGCAGAAAGAATTACAACAGCACCAACACTTCGGGGATCTGATTTAAAGTTGTACCTGGCTTGAAGGATAAGACTCGAAGTGCTGTCTGCACCTGACGAACCCACATTTCATCCTGAACATGCCATTGCGATGGGAGCATGTCTGTACTCGGATGCGACGCGTCAGTAACATCGACGGTAGCATTTTGGAGGGCGGGGTGGTAGTCGAAGAAAGCACCTGTTTGGGGAAGGTTGTTATAAAAGGTACAAGGATCCCATACCTCATTGCGCTTACCAACTTCATCGCCAAACCATGTCGTATTTCTGAGACTATCTGATGCACTGTGGACTGCGATGAAGTTTCCGCCTTTGTCCAGGTAGTCACGAAATGCGGTCTTGCCCGAATTATCAAGAACTAATAAAAAGCGGCGGGCGGGGTCAACATTCCAGTTCCCACGTAGTACTTTGTGATGCTGATTCAAACAGAAAGACTTGCTTTCCCCAGTAGTGCTCACGAACATGATTCCATCATAATTCGCGAGGTTTTCGTCAGAGAATTTCGACTTGTCCTCTGTCGCATCGAACTCCACATTGTAGGTAGAGCTCTGGTTTTTCAGCGCCTCTATGGCAGTAGGTATCGAGTCGTGCCGGAAATCTGCAGTAGCAGTATAGAGAAGAATGCGCGCCGTGGACTGCTTCTGCGCGAATAGTGTCAAAACATTGGAAAGAACGAGCGAAAGAGCGAGAAGGGACCGGACTACGGCCATGGGATACGGTGGTGACGATGGAAGTTGGTGTAAAGAAGGCGGCAGTGATCGGCGAGGATTAGCGTGTAAGAAATCCCTACCATATTTAGAAACTAAATAACTCAGCTTCCGCACAGTTCGCATCTAGGTAGTACAAAGATAAGTGAAGGCGTCGGATCCATCTTCTGTAACACCATCCGAGAACTTCAGAAGTGACAAATAAATGGTAGCTGGAGCTATTTCATTGGGATCCGCTTCCTTCTCATTAAACGGGTTGTTTTGTATTTTGTACCCTCTTGCTCTCAATTCAAGATATTGTTATATATCCATTCCACTAGAACTCATTTCAGCCCGTACCAGAGCTTTAACAAAGCTTTCTATCTTCTTTCGAGTTGCCATTCATTTCTGTCTGGTAATCCCGAGGTCCTCCGGCAGAGATAGTGCACCAAGCAACTTGGTAAAGGTATTTAAGGACAAGCTCACAGTCGGATCATGCGTTGAAGGCTGACAACCCAAAAATCAAGGATATGAGTTATTGAAAAGAATAATCCACAACCTCAAGTGGTTTGCGGTACTTCGAGATGCAGAAGTCTGTGTACATATATGTATAAGGTGTGCAATGCCGGGGAGTGTTTGACGAGAATAGACAGTGCATTGATGATAAGCTTTGGACTATCGTTGCGGAAAAAATAGAGCACTGGACAGAGCACGGCCCATTTGAGTTGCGTCAAATTGTATGTGATCGAATGGTGGGGATCGTGACACTGTCCAGTTCGAACTGCTGAACATCTGTTATAGAAGCCAACAAAGCTTCTTCGTTGAGACTGGTGTGCTCATCATACACTGCAAACTAGACACAAAAGAGTAGAGCGCCAAGTCAACACCTGCTAGCTGTGAACATTACCAAGGTACAAGAAGCCACAAAACTCAGGGTATGCTGTAAGCTAGAAAAACATCGCCGGTAGCGTCGCCTTTGCTGACCCACGTGGAGACTAAGTTTGCCACGAATGTTTTTACAGCCCACCTTGATGAGTAGGATGATATGAGACACTCTGCGCATGTACAGTAGAGAGTTGCCAAACACGTACCCGATAATAATAATTACTGTTGTGAGCACAGGTTGCATGTCGAGAACGACTGAGATGCTAAGTTAGCTATCCATGCGGAGCACATTTTTTCCGAAGAGAGAAGATTAGTTTGTACCTCTTAGTCCGAACCCAGCTGCCATCCCGCCAAGAACATTCCGCACAACCCATTCTCGATCTAATTTGTCGTCGTCGAAAATCTCCAGCGCTTTCCGAGTTGCGTCATGCGCCAGGAAGCTATTCATTATCCCTCCCTCAGAAGAAGTTAAAGAGTGGCGTCTAGTAGGTGCCGAAGATGGCTTCCAAAGAGCCAGACAAAGTAGCAAGAATAGCTTCGTCAACGAAGAGTATAGAAGAGTTAACGGGACGTGTGATAGTCTGTGACAAGATGAGAGAGTAATCAGTAGCGGACGTGAAATGTATTTGTCCGTAAATATTACCTGAGCTCTTCGCGAACACCAGAACTCAGAGATTCTGAATTTAACGTCTTCCTTTCTGTGCTCCACAGTCCAGCAAGCTTTAATAACACTGCGGACGTCAGTGTGACGCCGATATGGAAAGCTATCGTCTCTAAATTTCTTGGCTTAGTATTTCTTTCATTGGAGACAGCTAAAGGGGGCGAACCTATCATACAGCCGGCAAATATGCGTAGAAGGGGTTCAATATGCTCTTTCGTCCGCAGTGTTGATATATTATCCTTGATGTTGCTTGAAAGACCTAAGACGAAATACAAATAAGAAGATATTAAGAAATGAAGAAGCTGACAGTATCACCGATATGAGACCACCTAATAACTTCAAGATCCCACTCAGCATGAAAATAATGGGACAAGTAAATTGGCTCGTACATGCGTCGATGAATACGAGAATGATCCCAAGTCGGAAGATCATTTTCCAGCGATCCTGAGAAATATCAGATACAGGTAGGCGAAGAAAGTGCTGTTGACTTCACCTTTTCTCGTATGATCTCAGTTGCATGTGATTGCTGTCTTTCGTCGAGTTCTTCGCTGTCTTTCACTGGTTCTGAAGACTTGGAAACGTGTCGTGGTCCATACCCTCTATTGAACAAGAGATGTCTGAACACGCCTCTTTTGAGAAGTATAAGATCCAAAAGCAGCGTCAGAATGTCGTGTTCGACATAAGGATCTGCAAATTTCAAGCATTTTGGCTGTATTGAAAATCAAAGGATTTGATATCCGAGTGTAAGCAAGGAACATGATGAACGCACGCATTGCTCTAGTCGAAGATTATGAGCTGATTGGTATACAGTATAAAGATAAGGTATTTTATACGTGCATGTTGTGCAAATTGGCATGACTGGAGCTACTGGACAATGGAACGGGTGAAGACTGGAAGTAAAGAGAAGGACCGAAGTAGATCATATTCCCACGCTAATTACGTATTTTAGAAGTGGCCCAAGTAGGCTAAGTGGCTGAAATGATCGACGCTAGATCGACGCCTTTTATCTGGTGCAGCCACGTCGCCCCTCGCTGAAGGGTAGCCAAAGCATCTGATCCTGATATACCTCGTATAACGACAGACGAGAACACTGAGAAGGCTAACGCACCTAGCTTGTATCTATGTCGCATGAAACATACCATACGAATCAATCGTCCCATCCTATTCAACACCTCCCCCCAGAGATTCTCAGTATAATCTTTTGGTATTCCATCCCACTCAGATCCGGTTTCGTCGAGCCTTCTATCCGTAGATCCCCTTTACTCCTATGCAGGGTATGCAAGAAATGGCGGGATCTAGCGGAAAGGACGCCCGAGCTATGGTCATCGATCAGCCTCTTCCTACTCCGGCCCTACGTCACGGCCATCCAAGCTTTCGAAAAATGGATATCAATGTCTGGAAACTGTCCATTGTCGATAAAGGTTGTCGTCCTTACGCACTTTGGAGACGCGTGGCACCCCCTCATGAGCTTCATCGAAGAAATTGCAAAGCAAAGCCATCGATGGCTTGTAGCGGACATATCGGTGCCGAGCTGTTACATGCAGAAGCTCCTTGCAAATGAAGCTCCCATTCTTCAGAAACTCGTCCTTGCAGATCCATTGATAGAAACGGGAGGCGAATCATCGAGACTTTGGGAACGACGTACATTTAAACTCTCTGCTGCACCGGCACTCCGCCAGCTCATCCTAAAGCAACCTCTACGCATACTCCCGAGTATCATTCATCCGATCACTTCCATACACTTCGATGCATTCACATTACCCCAGGTCTCTGATCTTCTCGATGGATGCCCGCAGCTCGAGGACCTGGCTATCAAATTCAAGGAAGTGCTTGTGTTTAGTGGACCAGACATTTGGACGTTACCGCGTTTACGCTCACTTAGGGTGTGCCTGCATTATGCCAATTGTCGAGAAATGGGAAAGTTCCTCGATTATCTACGGTTGCCCTCGCTACGGTCCCTTACGGTTGATGGACTCAGAATAGCGCGGCACCATCATCTCTTATCTCTTTTGGATCGCACAGACGGTGGACTGGAGGACCTTACTCTTCTTAACATCACCGTCAGGCACTCTGAAATCTACGAGTATCTAAGACGGCTACCATTTCTTAAAATCCTGCGCCTTGTCGACTCGCATGGACTCAATAACCAATGTGTTTACCGTTTGACGTGGATTCCCGAAGGAGAGACAAACGTCTGTCCTTGCTTGCAAGAACTGTGGTTGCTAAGGTCCGAGTGCCAAAACTTGAGCCTGGATGCTGTCGAGCACATGGTTACATCCCGCAGTCCAAGAGGAAGAGGTGGACTCGCCAGTTTCCCCTCACCAGCACCACTGAAGGAAATACGCTTCGACGGATCACAACGCCAGGATAATACGCTGCGGCAGCGAGCTAAAATCAAGAGTTGTATTGAAAATGGGCTTGTTTGGAAGAGGTGGGTTCGTCTTCTTTGGGAATGTCTGGGTATGTATTAACCGGAGAGAACAAAGATAACAGATTTGATGAGAAGATCTTAGCTATTTGCTGCGGACAAATGACTGGACGGTTCGTAGTTATTCTGACTCTACTAAAATTCAATAAGACTCAAAACCGCACAGAGTAGTAATGTGGATCATGGTGGAGTACGATTGACCGTAGGAAATATGGGAGATTTTCAACCGCAATTGCCTGTTTGACGCTTTCCTAAAGCACATCCCAGAAGCGCATCCGAATTTATTGTATGTACACATATCTCAGAAGTTTGGAAGCGAGCCTCATATCAGACCTACCTTCGTTCATTCGAGACATCTTGAGGTGACCAATTTATGGTCACCGGAATGAGCGTAGTCGAAAAGAAACTCTAAACATGAACATTGCAAATACATACATTTGAAGTCGGACCTCATTAGGTTAGTAACAGTGAGATGGCGGCACATCCTGAATTACTTGTATTGAATCTCAGCCAGTCTGCGAATACTCATGCCGGCGACGGACGGTGCTGTTGAGCGATGACGTAACGGTAATGCGCGAAGAGACACAGAGGCTTTCAGCCTCTTATAAAGTTTTTGGAAAGGCTTAATTCTCTTTTATAAACCGTTCTACTGATTCGATAAACTCTTTCGATCTGAGGTCATAATTAGTAACATACGCAGTTTCTCGTGAACAATGCTCACTTCTCATGAACTGGTAGATGAATTAGATTATAATTTCCAGCAAGTGCCGGCAGACTCACCCCAGTGCCCAGCCTCAAATGTTTCCATTGTCATTTGTGGGAAAAACTGCCTTATGATATCAAGGTGCTTCACTTGAATATAGCTTTTGTTTCCAATCGCATTAGAATGAGATCGAGTTCTTGTAAAAAAGGTGGTCGCGTACTTGCTCATTGAACCTTTTATAAAAAGGGTCGGCCCATCCCAGCTCGCCTCTCCTGGCCCATATGGGAAGTCGCCGATGTCCGGCAATGAGTCCCTGATTGTATTAAGGGGGACATGGAATTTGACGGGCTCGCCAGCCGGCGTTGATGCAAGGTTAGTGAGAAGGAACTGGCGGATCAAGGAGTTCTTAGTGTAAAATGAGTTTGGTTGCTCGACGAAGATTTCTCAAATGCACGACGTAAAGTACCTGTTCATACTCGTATAACTTTTCGAAAGCTTCATTCCTCGACTTTGTCGATTCTTCGTCTTGAATCTTGATCATCCCATCTACATAGCCTGGAAACTCGTGAGATAATGGAGCTCGGATGGGGGAAATGTCGGCAACGATAAGGTGTGTGACCATATCCTTAGGCAAACTCGGGTTGAGAGCAACTGACATCGCTACCTTGCCGCCCCTGGTCGTCCAAAAACATGAGAACAAAGAGGGATGCCGGTGTACTATTCTTATCGCACATTGAATGTCCAAGCAGGGAAATGTTCTTCAGCGAGTGCTTTTGGCAGAAGTGGATAACGTCGGACGCCATGGTCAGATAATCCATTTGTTCTCTTCGAGGCGAGTCTCCAAAGTTGCGAAGGTCCTTCAGTATAGTTTAGTTTATCCGCAAAATATCATAAACAAGTATGCTCACTATCGGGACTACCGGCCTCTCTATCCGCTTTGCAAGCGCCTTTCCTATCGACTGCCAGTTCCGTTTCGAGCCACTTATATATGAAATGTTGTTTTAGATTTGTGAAAACGCATTATTGAAATTCTTTGCACACACAAGAGACCATGTAAAATGAGTAGAGGTCCTTTGTCTGCCTGCGGGACGAGTGGGCCATTATAGACGTCATATTTGAGATCCACAGGTACTCCAGGGGGTCTGGAGGAGATATCTGCAAATATATCAGCAAGTCTAGGAAGACCTAACTGTTAGAGAACATACATCTTCTAAGCGCGCCCTGGAGTTGAAAGTGAGCTAGTGGGCGAGACAATAAAGAAAAAGACATGGATTGGACTCGGGAAGAGGGGACGTGTGCTCGGAGTCGACGCGACGTGACTGACGTGACCTCTGACGCGCACAGGCCTCTCCGGAGCTCGTCGGACACTTCTTTCTCAAATCTCCTTCGTTGCAGTCGCGCCAGCGCTTTCGGAAACGGGACAGCAAACGGCGAACATGGTGTCAGTGACTATTACGGCGGCAGGGAAGCCGCCCGCCCTAGCTCTTAAGCTACCCTTTACTGTCGTCCTTCCAGACAAGACGCTCGAGAGCGCGAGAATTGAGGATGTTAAAGGCGCGATTACCGCACAATTCCCTAAGGTATGTGTCTTGTTCGTTTCTTTACTTAGAAAACTTCTTACTTATCTACGACTTCTAGTTTCATACATCGCGTCAAAAGCTGTCGTTGAAAGGCGACAAGAAAGCGCTGGCAGACGAGGACACGCTTGCAAAGGCAGGCGTCACGGACGGGGGCGAGCTGACGATCAAAGACTTGGGCCGTCAAATCAGCTGGAGAACGGTTTTTATCGTAGAATATGCACGTCCTTCCTATATCTCTCACGCGGCGTCGAATTTCTTACCTTTGTCCTCAAGGCCGGACCGCTTGTTATCCATCCACTGTTCTACTACCTTCCAAAGTTGATTTACGGTGGTGATGTCCAGCATAGTCTCATGCAAAGGTGCATCGTGCACCATTACCGCAAAAGATCTTGTTGACGACTTTTTAGATATGCATTCACATTGATTATGTTACATTTCCTCAAGCGGGAGTACGAAACTCTCTCGTTCGTTATTTCTTCTCTTCTCTGTTTTCTGTATCAGTTTTCACTGAAAACCTGCTCTAGTGTGCATCGTTTCTCGAAGGCCACCATGCCGTTTTTCAACCTTTTTAAAAAGTCAGTCTCACGCTCATAACAGCCTTATAGTTACTCTGTGTTTAATGCTGACCGGATCTTGTTCTGGCTTCTAGTTCCGGGCATTACCATATTTTAAGCGGTATTCTCCTTGCCTTCGCGTTATACCGGCCGAAATACGCCGCGCTTTCTCCTGTCATTCGGGATTCCAAGCGCGATTCGCTCTCGTTCCTTTGGTTCTGGACTGCTATCTTCGTCGTGCGTATCCTGTGTATTTCTTATGCAGGGTTAAAAATATCCTCACTTTTTTCTCCGCACATCTACTCGTATGTAGTTCGCCGAAATTTCGAATCTGAAGACCCATTTGACACTCCGCGACCTCCGCCCCGATGGGTCGCGCAAGCGCGCTATACCATACGGTTACGGATTTAACCTCGTTTCGTGCCCGAACTATTTTTTCGAGAGCCTCGCATGGTTCGCGATTTCCTGCATGACGGGAAGCTATGCGGGTACATCCCCTTTCTTCTTGAACCGCTTCCTGACCACGGCTGATTCTATTTTCTAGCCTGGTTGTTTTTCTTCGCTGGTACAGTCCAAATGGCCTTATGGGCAATCAAAAAACACAAGCTGTACAGGAAGGAGTTCGGGAACCAGTACCCGAAAGGCAGGAAGATCATGTTCCCTTTCATTTTTTAATCAGCCATGTTTCGTTGGCTTTACGATACAATACATCTCTGTAACTGTTCTTGTGTTACATTCGCCTTCAGCTAAAACCACTCGTACCAGGCTATCAGGAAGATGAAGGCCTTTTTTCGTTAATCATGAGACCTGAGCCCTAATCCAGGCCAGCTGCAGCAGGACTAGGCATGAGCACGCGGGGCCCAGGCCCGCCTCCTGACGGAGCGCCGCCGAAGAGGGACGACAACACGTCACCGAAGGGATTCGCGGCTTGATTTCGCGGAGGCGGGATTGCGAAGTATAGGGTTGCAATCTCATTGAGGTACTGTTCGGTCAATGCGTAGATACGCATGAATAACTAGGACTGACAAGACTATTTCATGTTCTACTCACCTTCCGCACGTCAGGTGTCGCGAGCACGCCGCCTCTGCTTAGGTACGTTCCACATAAGCGCACCCACGCCTCTTGTGCCTTCTTGTTTCCCTGTGCGCGCTGGCAGGTCCGCACGGCAAGCTGCAAGAAGTTGAGAACCTGGTCACTCGTAAAAACGATTTCGTCTGAATCACTGCTGGGGACGGGAAGTGGGGCGGGTGCCAGGGCGGAGCGGAGGGAAGGACGTGCAGACGAGCTGAGGGATATGAAATGGGTGATAAAGGTGCGTGCGGCGAGGATGTTTCCATTCAGAAGGTACCTGAGGAGCCGACAAACCATTATTCTCGTCCTACGCAAAATACCTAAAATGACTCACGGGAGAGTGCCTCGTAAAGCAAACGGTCCTGGTGACGCAGACAATGCCGTTGCTTGCCACCACTCTGACATCATCTGTGCGAGAAGACGTGCACTGTCGCGTTTGCCCGCAGACAAAAGGTGCGGCTCCGCCAGATCAAATGCCCCCTCTGAAAATGAGAGATATATTATCATTATTTGGAAATGGGCGCTAGCAAAACAGTCCCCTACCTTTATAAAGAAGCTCGCCAACATAATTGTGCAGGTCTTGATCTCCTGCTGGACAAGGCCCGGCTTTTGCTGTCCAACTTGCCTTTTTCGTTAGATAGGAATATATTAATGCTGAAGTGGATACTCACGCAACGGACTTGTCAATAAGTGTCTTGCGCCACGCACCAGCAGGTCCGGTCAATGCAATAAGCTGCGTCAGTCTCCCTGCACAGTGATTTCAGTTAGACTCGTTTCAATCTTCGATCTGTAAGTGTTGTCGGACACACCTCTTGATTCGTCCGTCACCTCTTCTCCCTTGCTCTCATACACGTCGATCAAAAACGATGCCAAGTCCGTCCCGCTCCCCGGCTGCCCTGCCTTCAAGAGCTCTCGCGCGCTCTGGAATAAGACGTCGATCGCGGTGGTATACTGCGCAGACTTGACGTATCGCGACGCGAAGGTGCGCGCCTTCTGATGCGCTTCGTACGCGTGTCCGGACGCGATTTGGGGGAGGATAGCAGCGAGTGCTTTTGAAGACGAAGCAGCAGATGGCGGGGGCATAATCCGAACGTTCGAAACAAAGTCGTGCTAAAGGGCTACCAATCAACTTGTGAAGCCGGAAGCTCAGTCGCAATTCTATCCACATTGGTCAACATAAATATTACGTAATCTAGACATCATCGACTTGTAAGCGGTTTCGATTTATTTGTCCAATTTGACTTGTAATCGGCCCATACTCCTACGATCACTTTGAGGCATATCTTGGACCTCAGCTCCCCAGCTGATAGCTGTTTCAGAATTACATTGATTCCACCAAGAGCGCTTAAATGCAGAGAAACCAACGGAGAAAGTATACTGGCAGTAGAATCCTGCTGTGATTCCATGTCTCACGTTAACACTAGCTCAATGACTATTTGAATCGCTATGATCTATGTACCATTTGTTATGGTATGTTGTAAAGAGTCGAGCTCGTAGAATGATGAGCTGACTACCATATGCATGTCGATATTCCGCCCTTGGATAGATCGGATTACCCGGTTCGCTCCATATATAAAGGTCATTCGGAGTGTTTTAACTATGCATCGGCCCCTTTATCAGGCTTGCCGCGAACGCTCTTTTTTCCTTTCCCCGCCGCGGACCCATTCACATTCAACTTCTAAGAACATCGACCAAAACAACGGGTGCATGTAGTGCAAACTCACGCCCTCGGTATGTATTCAAGTAAACTCTTTCCCATTTTACAATATTATTCCGTTGTTGTTCCGCGTCCGGACTATTTAGTGGAGCAGAGCTTCTCTTGAAGATTCTCTGCTCAATGCGCTCAGCGCCAGTGAAGCATATATGTTTCGCCTATAAACCACGCATCATTACTGTGTTTGCGTGCTGTGAAATTGCTTACCTTCTATTTGGGCATTAAAGTTACCCGATCCCCTCCCCCCTTCACGCTACGCCGTCAAATTTGATCCTGGCGTGCCGCGTCATTAATTGTTTCGAGAGATAATGGTAATTGTTGCATCGGAGTCGATCAGTTTCGCTCGATGAGACCATACTCATCATCGATCGTCAGACGGAGATCCATATCTCCCGAAATACTTTGTTAGTCGTCACGGGGGCATGGAACACTGACATTCTCAGCATTGCATCACCAATGAATCGGCGGAGAACTAGGGACAAAGGACCGAAACAGGTACCCGACACATTGTTACACGACAAG
>JAJOHG010000612.1:0-11473 GCA_021029095.1 Phellopilus nigrolimitatus
AAAAAAATAAAGAGTGAGCAAATTTACCTACAGAAAATTGGCGAGTGGCTTGAAGTGATTGATTACAAGTACGTGTGTGTCCAGTTTGGAAGAAGATAGCTCGAATGTGTCGGACTCAGATATGAAAGTGACTTGAGGGCCGGATTTGATTATTTGAACTGGAAAGACTGAGCTCAAGCCGCATGTATTTCACTAGAACGGAGTTTCAGGTAGATTTGGCAGAAAACAGGTAGTGGGTAGAAAATGCCTCCCGTGGCGTCACTGTCTGAGTATCTTCGCGTGCATCACGTGACTGCATTCGTTTCTCGTCAAATTGCTACTCAAGTCCTTCAGATTCACATTCGGCTCTTACGGCCCTGATGTGACTTACAAGCCGCTCTCTTTGACTCTCAAAGGCGCAGGAACTCGCGATGGCAACGGATTTTTGGTCTTCTTCACATTTGTGAGCCCAGCGATTCTTCGCTCACACCGTCTTTCTAACCATAAACTAAGCAAGAGATGGATTGTTGACCGCACGATACTTCACCAAGCACGGTCGGAAGACAGGCAATATGTCGATGACCCTGATCATCTTGCACTTCTGGGAATTTTCTTCGCCAACTGTTCGCAGTCCTTTTCGCTACCTTGCTGTTTGTATACGTGCTCACTAGACGCGCCTAGCTCAGTGATGTCAAAGCTAGGGAACAAGCTGAATATGCGTCAGCGAGTCATTGCGACAGCGACTGTCTTTTTTCGCCGATTTTACCTGAAGAACTCATATTGTGAGACCGACCCATACCTAGTGCTCGCAGCGTGCTGCTACGTTGCCGCAAAGGCGGAGGAATCTCCGGTACACATCAAGACGATGATCATGGAGGCTCGCAATGTTCTCAGTAAGGCGGAACTCTATAAACCATTGGAGAAATTTTGATCGTGATTATTTCAGGCGAGTATAGCATACGGCACTTCCCCACTGACAACTCCAAGCTTGCCGAAATGGAGTTTTATCTAGTGGACGACCTCGATTGTGACCTTGTAGTCTTTCATCCGTACCGGACGCTGATGACGCTAGTGAGGGACACCAGCCAGATCGAGCAGGATTCGGATAAGGAGGCAGGAGAGCTGGGAGCAGGGATCGACGATGGACCTCGATACTGGGGTACGGGCGAAGGGAAGCTCGACATGCACACCGGAGGCATTCAGAACGCTTGGTCAGTCCGTTGTCTCCTATAAATCGAAGTACACTCGTTTCAATCTCCTATACAGGTTTTTGATAAACGACACGTATCGTTCGGACATCTGCCTACTATACCCGCCACATCTTATCGCGATAGCAGCGCTCTACCTCATCTGTGTACTCAATCCGTTCGTAAGGCAAGCGCACATGGAATGGATAGAGCTGAAGCAGGCAGCTGTGGCGGCCGCTCAGAATCAGGCCGGGCCGTCTACTCGTCGTTCTCTCCGGCACGCTAACGCCTCGGCCTCAGGATCCGCGCCGGCAGGATCTCAGTCGCAAAAGCGACCACAGTCGACCTCGGCGGATACCGTCTCTGAGGAAGCCGCAGTGCGCAAGCCCAACGTTCCCCCACAGGACTTCGTTGGCTTTTTCGCGAACCTCAACGTGAACATGCGGCTCGTGGCGGCTATCGCTCAAGAGATGATCTCATTCTACGCGCTTTGCGATCGGCTTAAGGAGGATTTCAACCCCATTGGCTCTGCAACTCATGGGCACGCACAAGCATCGAGTGCAGGCCAATTGCCCTGGACACGCAGTCAACCACAGACACAAGCACTCGGTGCTGGAGGCAGAAGTATAACCCCCGCCGATGCGATCAGCGAGGATGTGTCTAGGACTGCGACTGGGTCTACTTCTAATCTGGACGTGGATTCAATGTTTCTGGTTCAGTTACTGAACAGGATGCGAGCGCTGAAGGAAGCAGACGTTGCTCATCCTGCTTCTGGGAGACCGGTGGCGGTTAACAGAATGTTGGAAAGAACCCAGGCTGCTGGATAACAACTTATCTAAGTTTACATCATGTCCTTATCGCTTCTGCGACGCATTCGTTCATCCCGCATTGCTAAAATATGTGATCAAGAGAGCTGCGACAAAAACAGAAACTTCCATTTTTCCGCTGATTCAATCAGCATCTGTTGGTTGGCGATTGTGCAGGAGACGAACTATCATTGCATCCTGTCCGCGAAGGGATGACCACCTGTTCTATCGAAGCTGTCGAGTTTTAGACGTATGCTCGCTAGGAAAGGGACAAAGGCGATGCTCTAAAACACGCGAGGACGCATATTACGTTGTCGCGAATGACAGTTCTGAATTTAGTTCAATCGTGAAATTTCGGCTGGGATTGGAAATAGGCGATTCTCAGCGAAGGCTCGCAGAACGGGCGAAAAGGTAGTCAAAAAATGCCGCGGAGTGCGGCTTGAAGTAATACCGTTGTACGTATCTTTGGTTTTCGGAAGCAGTCTTCGCCAGTTGGGTGGTGAAAGTGTCTGTGCAAAAGAGAGGGGTTGGTATTGATATGTTCAAAAGAGCAACGTCGGACAGCAGCTCCTTAAACTTTCTGCTAGCTGGTCATGAAGGACGTTGTGTGCAAAAATGGCATAGCCAGTCAATGGTTGTCAGATAGTGTCTGGCTAAAGACAGCGAAGAAGCACAGATCACATGATGGCATGTTTACATGGAGATATCAGTGAAAACCGGTACAAATTGGATGAGCGGACCCTCCTCCTCCTAGTCAATTGGCCTTGAACATGATGTTCAACTCCTGTGACTTTGGGACTTGAAGGTGCTCTATCTCAGTTTAGGGAATTGCAGGATCCGGAGGATGTCAACAGAGCGTGACGGGTGGATGGCGCATGCATACCCCAGTTCAGGACTTTCAAGCCCTTTTTTCCCTACTTCGCGGATTATTAGCTCCTGCAGAGCACAGTAGTAGTAAGAAAAGGGGAAATGGTTGCCATGCATGGCTGTTCGATGTTGCATATACGTCAAATTTATGATAACGCCGTTTCGTAGAACAACTAGGAGAAGAGGCTGAGAATAGCCAATAGCAAGCAGACAGACTACTATGATCAACTAGAGAATGTAAATTATGAAAGCATGATTTTTTGTGTAGAGGTCTTGTGAGTGTGTAGGCCTCACCAACACGGATTTCCAACACGGATTTTAAACTGGCCCAAGCTTTTTAAATCTTTACAAGGCTACTTTGCTGTCATTGTTTATATACAAGAAAGGTCCTATTAGAGTAGAGCTTAACCAAGCGACGAATTTAATGGTGCTGGCACCTCACAGGAAGAGGACCCGACACATTCCCCCCTATATGTAGCGAGATTTTATCGGGAGGAAACGGAACACCGGAAATAAAGCAACATAATCTGCAAGATCATTTCACGCAGCCTGCCTAGAGGAAATTTCGCAAGAATTTTGGGTTCTCAGCATTCGTGAGGGTCAGTAGGCGCGCGTTGTTGCCGCCTATTTACGCGTCACGATCACGTTACTTGCACAAAATAGGCTGTTTTAAATGAAGTCGAGATAGCTCATTATATTTGCTAGTACAAGCATACATTCTCAAACAAATTTTAAATTGCTGAGTTAGACGAAGCGGACGATTCTTCTCAAATCAGCCAAGCCGACTATCCGCAACAAAGAAAGAAAAAGCGGATGCTCTGTTAAAAAAATTGACATTCAGTTTGTCGCAAAACCCGCTATACATGTAGCTTATCGAATACTTTTCGATATCCCCTTATGAGCGTACCGAGTAAATATTCGTGTGTGCTTTGGAATGAAATGATGAAATCCTCGCTTCCCGTTATATCTGTAGTCCCACAATGCAGAGAATGACGAGTTCCCGATAACAGACATCCTTACTTGCTCCCTGCTGGACAGATAACCTTACAGTGACACACCGTAGAGACAGATAATCACCTTGAGCAGAGAAGACGTCAGCTTGATACGTAAGACTCTACGCTCACGACGCCGAGTACTCTCGTCCGCGACATACCTACAATTGTGAGGGAAATGTCTTCTGAACAGGGAGAAAGCTAGAAAAATTAATTGAGAGCCTACCCGGCTACGCAAGATAATCGTGAAGTCAATTGCGAGTGCTAGATACAGTCGATATTCTGAAGAGAAGGTGAAGTCGGCCGAGTCCGGAACAAGCGGTTCAGTCGGAGATCGATAAATAAATACAAATAAGGAGATTCGATAAATAAGGTCATACGTAGCACGTTCAGTTTTTCAGCTCTCTTCATCTTTGTCGCTGTCGCTGCTGTGCTCGACGATGCTCACCACTCGCGGTGTATCCCGTATCTCGCGCCGGGCGCTCAATGCGAAGAAGACCAACGCCTTCTTCTCCACAGCCGCCCCCGCTTTCTCCCGCGTTGCGCTTCCCAAGCTCTCCCAGCAGCGCCCGGCCGCGCCTCGTCGTTGTGTACCGTCATCTTCCCAGACAGGTGCGCTCTTTTCTATTCGCGAAAAAATCTGCAGCTTATCCCTGCTCAGCGCGTACATATGCTACCGAGGCAAAGGCTGAGGTTGGCTCCGTGAAGACCGTCATTGGTGCCGTCGTTGACGTGCAGTTCGAAACCGAGAACCTTCCCCCCATCCTTAACGCCCTCGAGGTTCAGGACTTCCATGGCGGTCGTCTCGTCCTCGAGGTCGCCTCCCATCTTGGCGAGAACTCCGTCCGCACTATTGCTATGGACGGTACGGAGGGTCTTGTCCGTGGACAGAAGGTCGTCGACACCGGAGCGCCGATCAAAATCCCCGTCGGTAAAGACACACTTGGCCGCATTATGAACGTCATTGGCGAACCCATCGACGAGCGTGGGCCTATTAAGGGTGTCAAGCTCCTCCCCATCCACGCCGAGCCCCCTCCGTTCGTTGACCAGTCTACGACTGCCGAGGTTTTGGAGACCGGTATCAAGGTTGTCGATCTCCTTGCCCCGTACGCCCGTGGTGGCAAGATTGGTCTTTTCGGAGGTGCTGGTGTCGGCAAAACCGTGCTTATCCAGGAGCTCATCAACAACGTCGCCAAGGCCCACGGTGGTTTCTCTATTTTCTGCGGTGTCGGCGAGCGTACCCGTGAGGGTAACGACTTGTACCACGAGATGATTGAGACTGGTGTCATCAATCTCGAAGGCGACTCGAAAGTCGCACTGGTCTTTGGCCAGATGAACGAACCCCCTGGTGCGCGTGCGCGTGTCGCTCTTACGGGCCTCACTATCGCCGAGTACTTCCGTGACGAAGAGGGTCAAGATGTGTTGCTCTTCATTGACAACATTTTCCGCTTCACCCAGGCTGGTTCTGAGGTGTCTGCCCTGCTTGGTCGTATCCCGTCCGCCGTCGGTTACCAGCCGACTCTCTCTACGGACATGGGTGGCATGTAAGTTATTTCTCACGATTATAATTAGCAAAGGCACAGATTATTTACTTTGTATACAGGCAGGAGCGTATTACCACGACCAAGAAGGGTTCCATCACGTCTGTGCAGGCCGTTTACGTCCCTGCTGATGATTTGACTGACCCCGCCCCGGCCACTACCTTCGCTCACTTGGACGCGACGACTGTGTTATCGCGTGGTATTGCTGAGCTCGGTATCTACCCAGCTGTCGACCCGCTCGACTCTAAGTCGCGTATGCTTGACCCGCGTATCGTTGGCAAGGAGCACTATGAAGTTGCGACTGCTGTTCAGAAGATTCTCCAGGACTACAAGTCGCTCCAGGATATCATTGCCATTCTCGGTATGGATGAATTGTCTGAGGAAGACAAGCTGACTGTGAGTGTTCATTTGATCTTGTTTAAAGTGTCCATTCTCTAACTGAACGTGATTAGGTCGAGCGCGCACGTAAGATCCAGCGTTTCATGTCGCAGCCTTTCCAGGTCGCGCAGATCTTCACTGGTTACGAGGGCAAACTCGTCCCGCTCAAGGACACTGTGCGCTCGTTCAAGGAGATCATCACTGGCTTGCACGACTCGCTGCCCGAGTCTGCGTTCTACATGGCTGGCACAATCGAGGACGTCAAGTCCAAGGCTGAGCAGCTCGCGAAGGAGATAGGCAACTAGACGTGGGTACGGGGGCGGGAGCTTGGATGTGCATATGGGACATGGTCGAACGAAAATGTGCTCTTCACTGCTAGACTTCCAGCGTCGAAAAAATGTACAAGTGTTGTCGTTCGTTGTGCATTTTTTTCCTGCGAGAAAACAATACCTTTTCTTAATTTCCTCGTAATGTCCGCTCCGCGAATTTACGGAAACATTGTGAGAAAGCCCTGATGTAATGCCGATCCGTCGCCGATGTGCCGAACTGTTGCCGGTGGCGATACATGTTGTATTGTTGGCAGACGTCATACTCCAACTAACACCGCGCGCGCCGACGCGTTCGACGTCCTCCTTCATCCTCTACGTCGTCGTCGCTGTCGTCGTCGTCGCTGTCGTCGTCGTCGCAGTCGTCGTCGGTGTCTTCAACAACATGTTCACTCGCTTCCGAGTGCGGCCGTTCGTGCATCCAACGCGTCTTGTCCTGCGCGTCGCGAAACTTCATCCACAACACACTAGTACTTCACTCGTCCTTCGAACGCGCGGCTGGAGTTCGAGCTCTACACGGAGGCAACAAGACAAGGATGCAGAGAGCAATGGCGAAAATAAACAGAAGCGCAACAACTCCGACGGTGCCACACCATCACTGTTTAAACGCGTTCGGACGTTCGCGAAGTGGACCGCGCTCCTGGGCGCGTCGAGCGCGGCAGGCGTGATATTGCTCGGCAGTGCGATCTTCCTTCACGACGCGTTCACGTACACAGAACGTCACGTCGACCGCGTGCCAGTGAACCCGCTCGCGTTGCACCCTGAGACGGGTGGTCCGAAAAATCTCCCCGTCGCGAAGGTACTCGTCAGCGATGAGGAGGATGAGGAGAATAGAAAACTTGCACAAAAGCCGCGTTTGGTCATCGTCGGGGGTGGTTGGGGTGTTCGTGTTCTTCTGACTGTACCTCTGGAATTGTGTGCTGATTAATTATGCTTTTTGGACAAATTTCAGGCCATGGGCATACTCAAAACTCTTCAGTCTGGAGCCTATCACGTTACTCTCATCTCACCGGAAACATTCACGACATTCACGCCTCTCCTTCCATGTATGTCTCAAATCATCATACCTTTTTCCCCCTAGGCTTACTGCTGTTCAGCTGCCGCTGTCGGCACCGTCCAAATCCGTAGTCTGGTTGAACCGCTCCGCAAGATTGTCGCGCGCCTTCGTGGGCAGTACATCTGCGGAAAGGCCATCGATCTCGTCATGGGCGAGCGTCTGCTTGAGGTCGAGACGGTCGGTCCCGATGGCGATAAGCACAACATCTACATCCCGTGAGCCTGTGGCGTACACATTTCCAGTCATATCAGTTATTGACTTGGTGGAACACAGGTATGATAAACTGGTCATTGCAGTTGGCTCGACGTCGACTACACACGGAGTTTCCGGCTTGGAACACACCTTCCAGCTCAAAACTGTCGGAGACGCACAGGCCATCCGGCGTCGGATATCTGGTATGCGCCTCCCCTTTTCAAGAGCTTGACATCACTTAATGACTATGATTTCAGATAACTTCGAAACTGCCAGCTTGCCCACGACGACGCCAGAGGAACGCAAGCGTCTTCTGAGCTTCGTTGTCTGCGGTGGCGGGCCGACCGGCGTGGAGACGGCTGCGGTATGTCATCGGTTTACTACCCATGTCAACGATGGCACTCACACTTATGGACACCATAGGAAATATACGACTTGTGCCAAGAAGACATTCTCAATTTTGTGATTATGTAGGCGCTAAACTCTGAAGGCATGTCTGACTCGTATTTCATTCTCTAGTATCCTAAGTTATGTCGGGAAGAGGTTGCGATCCACCTTATCCAGTCGAGGGAACATATCTTAAATACAGTAAGTATCTTCGACGCCATACTTGCTTCGCTTCAGCTCTTTCTGACAATAGCCTTATCTAGTACTCGGAGGCCATTTCTAGGTATGCAGAGGTAGGGAGGTTGCGTTAGATCAGGTTTGCCAGTATGCCAACCATTTTATCAGGATAAATTCAAGCGAGACAGCGTCAACGTCATCACTGTTGCTCGGTAAGTCTGTTTCCTTTTGCTCGAGAAGTCAGAAAGGGATCAACTTGCGAAATAACTCTAGCGTAAAAGAAGTTCACAATGACAAGGTCATCTACACGGCAAAGGGCTTAGATGACAAGCTCGTCGAGCGCACCATTCCCTCAAATTTTGTTCTCTGGTCTACAGGGATCGCGATGAACCCGTTCACGAAGCATGTATCGGCGCTGCTTCCGAATCAGGTTCACTTCAAGGCGATTGAGGTCGATGCGCATCTAAGGGTAAAAGGAGCTCCGCTGGGAACCGTATATGCTATTGGAGATGCCAGTGTGGTAGGCACTGTTTTCAACAGATGCTAGTCTGTTACTGAGAAAAATGCACGTATTAGATGGAGACAAATATTGTTAGCCATCTCCTGGACCTTGTTGATGAAGCAGACAGGAACCACGATGGCAGAATCGACATTGATGAATGGAAGATCATGGGTTAGTCTCCAACGCTCTTTAAGCTCCTCCATCTAATATAACACAACCCGCAGCTGCGCAGATTAAGAAGCGCGTTCCCATGGCCGAAGAGCACCTCCAAAAAGTGCGAGATCTCTTCGAACGCTACGACACGGACAAAGACGACAGCATCGACCTGAACGAACTTGCTCTCCTCCTGCAGGAGATTAGCAGTAAAATCACGCCTTTGCCTGCCGTATGTCACCTGGATTCTTTTTTTGTTTATTTTTACCACAAAGTAATTATCCCCTTCGTATTCGTAATTACAGACCGCGCAAGTTGCTGCACAACAAGGCAAGTACCTCGGCAAGAAGCTCAGCAAGCTCGCGCGGCAGCGCGAGATCCTGTATGCAAACGATATTCCGTTCACGGATGAGGCTGTCGGCGGGCCGTTCCGCTACATGCACCTCGGAAGCCTTGCGTACATCGGTAACGCAGCAGTCTTCGACTTTGGAAACCGCTCGTTTATGGGTGGGCTCGCGGCAATGTACGCATGGCGCAGTGTGTATTGGAGCGAGCAGGTCTCCTCGCGCACACGCGCGTTGTTGATGTTTGACTGGGTCATTCGGTCCGTCGTTGTTCCCTTGCCATGAAATAAATACCATAAATCAGTCGTACTCACAATTTTACTTTACAGCGGAATCTGGGGCCGTGACCTATCGCGACTTTAGTTAACGATCGAACTACAATCTAGATCGCATTTTATTGATATCATGCCTTGCTTGATTTATTTAAGACTTCCGGACAATCTCATTTTCATGTCTACATACAATGTCAAACAGTAGCATGTATAACCAGATCTGCTAACTCCGTCACTGGTCAACCCACTCGAACGAGCCCATCACCGCTGTCCGCCCCGTAATTAACCCTGGGCTAGGCATAAGCACAGTCATCTTGCGGTTGTGCATATCCAGTGCGCTCCTGTCAGACGCCATTTGAAATTAAAGAACACAATTAGATTCTGGACTTCAAGATGGGCGGCTAAGACATACACGACAAGGAATGCGGCAACGGAGAGATCGAGCACCTCCTCGTCGTAGCGCTCGTTCTCATCCGGATTCAGCGGCGCGAGGAGAGCGAGAACGGCGTTGAGCAGACCGGAGCCCTTCTGCGCCGGGTCGATGCGTACGGGCTGCATCTCCGATACGGCGCGCATTGCGCCAATGGGGAGCGCAGACGAAGGAGCGATAGATTCTGCATTGGTGCGAAGATCAGCAAGTATTGGCTGCCTGGCGATGGCAAAGCGCCTCACCCCCGATAATCCGGTATATGATCAGGTCGTCAAAACTGATAGCCGTTGAGATGGGCGAGAGGTGTGAATCACCAAGGTCTGCAAGATCGTCACCTGCGCTCGTTGTCGTACCAGCGAGCCCCGGAGGCGGTGAGAGGTGCTGCCCATACATATAGTTCTGGATCTGATAGCGGTGCACGCGCTCACGGTATGTGAGATCGAGCTCGACGACCTGATAAAGGAGAAAGGATGTCAGCAACGGATACTGCGATAGGGAGACGAGGAAGTGCATACGCCACCGGATTTGGGAATTTTGACGACACTAATAGTAGAGCCGAACATCCGCTGCATCTCGATATTCAGTTTTTCGTGGCCGACAACCAGAATGACGTTAACTATAGTAGGCAGGTACTAGTAAGCTTCAATAAATCACTTCCGGTGAGCCTTGTGAGCCTACCTTGGAACGCGTCCACGCATGTCTTCACCAACGCGTACTTTTTGTCATTCGCTGCGCCTGAGATCCCAGCGGCAAAGGACGATGGCGTGTCAATGATGATACCAGAGCTCTTTCCTAATCCCATACCCATACCATTGAATCAATGCCGCTTATTTCGTGTAAGCACTTTTGGGACGCACCTATTGGGTCATTGTCTTGTCTCGAATTCACATTTTCGCCGAGATTGCGAATTAGGCGATCCAAAAGAAGCGGGTTCTGTCGGACTTCCGATTGACCATACCAGTATACTAAGGGCAGAAGCGCGGCGGAGGACAACGCTGTAGGCGCTGACGTCGCAGTAGATCCTAACGGACTAGCTGGCGTTTGTGTCGGAATAGGCATATTGATTGGGCACGCAGAAATCGTTCCAGGCACTGTCCATCCTCCCTAATAAATCTACGATGAGAAACACAACAGGAAAACGACACGCTGCACAGACCTCGCCGGGATCAACATTGACGAACATCGGCGCCCAGCTCTGGCCTGCCCGCACCGCATAGTTCGCCAGAATTTTGCACGCCGTCGTCTTGCCCGCGTTCTCCGGCCCAAGCACAAGCACCCGTGGCGGGCCCTCCGGCACACCCGCCGCCTCATCCAGGCTCGGCGAGTTGCGCGTCTTGCTCAGCGCGCGCACGCGCATCTGCTCGAATGCGAGGTGCAGGTTCATGTACGCAGCCATGGGCGTCTCATCTGAGACGTACTCCGTCGAGGGACGGCCTGTGACGTGCGGGCGGGAGGTCTTTCAGCGAACCATGAGCAGGACGAAGTGAGGACATATCTGAAGGGTACATCCTTGCCAGGTGTAGACGGCTGCCTTGCATTCCGCACCGAAGAGGTAGGTTGTGCCTTCGCCAAGTTCTAGGCCGAAAACTTCTGCGTGTCCCCTGTTGACCTGTAGAAATACGGTAAGACCGGACTTGTCAACTAAGGATGTATGCACCTTGATCGCCAGAGTAGTATCTGGGTCGAGTTCGAAGCGGTATTCCGTCTCTGGCCCCAAAGACCACTCCCTTGTTTCTTCAGGGGCATCTGCCATCAGGTTTTATGATTATGTGCGCGAGCGAGCCCTAGAATAAAACGTTCAGCAGAAACTATGCGACGGTGTGTTGACTGGCACAAGCTCAGTCCCTCATAGACCAGTTTTCAGGCAATTTTTTTAAACGCCA
>JAJOHG010000613.1:0-11333 GCA_021029095.1 Phellopilus nigrolimitatus
ATAGTCTGAGAGCAAGAACCGTGGGTTCCTCCCGATCTCGATCGCACGCACTTGTGGTCCCCACACACGCAGACAGCCGTCGAGGAGCTGGTATAACGCCTCCGCCCTGTCTAGCACGATACGCCTGAGCGCAGGAAGCTCCATGCTATAGTGATATATGCCTCGAATGCCGAAAGCGCAGAGTGTGGCCACGCGAAGAGTGTGCACACGAGGGAGCCGCACGACGGACATACGCTCCAGCACATCTGGCGGCCATAGATAGTTCTCTCCGCTGAGCGAAAGCACCTCGAGAGACTGAGCGAGCCACGTCGCACACGGCGCAACCGCCACGGTACGTGGCATGTCAAGCTTGGGCCCGTTGTCCCAGTCAATACGACGGATTGCAGCAGAGTTTAGGTGAATGTCATTGCCAGATTCTTCATTTGCAACGGAGGAACTTGCTTCACTTCTACTCTCCTGATCATGTCCGAATAACATTACCTCGTCGCGGTAGCGTGAAAGCACGAGGAGATTCGGACAGCATTTGATTATGCGGGTAACTTCTTTCCTAGCCCAAACGTGCACTGGATCGGACGACCGATATTGCACGAGTGGGAGTGAGATCTTACGCACGTATCTTCCATATCCAAGGGAAAGTGGACAGTCTCTTTTCGATTGCTCGAACAGATCTGCTAAAGTTTCAGCCCTATGCCGCAGACGCACATCCTCGTACAGAAATTCCCTTGTGTTGTCATGCCACCATTTACAGACCAGAGCCAAACTCCGTTTGTCGCGTAAAGTGTTTGCAAATTGCTCTTCTGTCTCATGGTGTGTGATGGAGTCAAAAACGGGAATCGTAACGAGCATGTTGAGCTTTCTTGCGGGATTGAACGTGGCCCAGTAGAAAATCTGCAGCCATAATTCTGGCGGAAGAAACGAATGATGCATGAAGAAAAAAATTCCATGATGGTTAAGCTTGCTTGTATTTCAAAGATGGCTACGAGTCAGGTAGCAAACTTGCGCGCAACACGAGCCGGACAAAATTGCAAGTTAACCTAATAAAAAGTCAGCAAAATTATTAGGGCTCCCAAAAAGCTACCATGTGACTATGCACCTAAAGCTGCCCCCCCCCCCCCCCCCCCCCCGGTGAGAACTGCCCATGATGGTGCATGTCTTCGAGACATGCAGCGCGTGCGGTGCGTGCGCCGCGGAGAATATGTATACGTCGACGGACGGGTGCGACGCCCGAGTTCTGTGCTGGAGGCCCGGGATCGCTCCCAGGCCAGGCTCCGTACGTTACTATGTCTGGCTCTCCCGCGCAATAAGAACGCGGGGGTCGTAATAGCAGCTCAGTGCGCTCCGCTCTCATTGGAGAAAAAGTTTTATCATCAGAAATTACCGCTTATTCTTGAACCTTGAAGCGCAGTCAAAACATGTCCTCCGTCTCTGGTTCCATGTGTGTTTCCCAAAGTCTTTTTTTCGGCGGCTTACGTTATGTGCACTCGTCATAAGGCAGCGAATAAAAGCTTTCTATTACGAGAAATTACCCAAAAGGGTAATGAATAATAATTACGGAACAGGATCGAAGGCGAGATGAAGGAGTCAAGTTTGCAAAGCACTCCTCAGAATATGCCTTCCCGAATACCAGTTGGGCAAGCGTCTTGATACTTCAGCTTCGCCTCGTCCAAGGCTACAGCAGCTTCGGTTTGCAGGAGATTTCGACTCCTCGGATGTATGAAAGACGAAGCACATCCTGAAAGCGCGCGTCGGACACCAGCGTCATCCATTTCGGTCCGTGCAGCTCAATCTTTCGGATAGACGGGAACTTCGATTGTTCTCCTAATACAGTACTGAACCCGCCAGTTACGTCCTTCCAGGAATCTTGGGACGCGCGCCACAATCAGCCTCAGCTTGCGAAATTCGCAATCGGGTGGTTCGTGTAGCATGTAGCGGCCAGCATAATGCAGTGTCTCTACATTTGGAAAGTACTGCGACAGATGCGAGAGGTGACTTGAAGTCATGAACAAGTCCGACCCGATCTCGAGCACACGCACTTGCGGCCCCCACACACGCAGTAGCAGTCGACAATCGAAGTTAGCGCAAACAAATTGTCGAATACGACACGGCAGAGTGCAGGAAGCTCCAAGGTCATGCGATGAACATTACTCGGGTTGCCTGATAAGTGGATGAGGTCCAAACGGAGAGTGTGCACGCGCGGGAGCCGCACGACGGACGTGCATTGAGCGCGTCTGGCCAGAGGAGGATCCCTCCGCTGAGCGAAATCACCTCGAGTGATTGTGCGGACCATGTCGTGTGTGCCCCGGCCACCAGGTTGTGCTGGTTGAGCACGAGCCCAATATCCCAGTCAATACGCCGGACCGCAGAAAGGACGCCGCGAACATCGCTATTAAGGTCCCCGTATGCACCGGAGTCGCTTATCTTCTCAGGCTCGGTGTAATACATTTTGCTGTTGTGGTAGCGGGAAAGCACAAGGAGGTTCGGACAGCATTTGATTATGCGGGGTATTTCTGTCCTAGCCCAGCCGTGCACTGGACCGGCCGGCGTATTCTGCACAGTGGGAGTGAGATCTTACGCACGTATCTTCCATATCCAAGGGAAAGCGGGCAGTTTTTTCTCGATCGCTCGAACAGATCTGCTAAAGCTTCAGCGCCGTGCCGCAAGAGCACATCCTCGTACAGAAAAGTTACTGTGTTGTCGCGCCACCATTTTCAAACCAAGGCCAGATTCAGTTTGACGCGTAAATTGGTTGCATATTGCTCTTCTGTCTCGCGTCGTGTGTTCGATTCAAAGACGGGTATCGTCACGAGCGTGTTGACCTCTCTTGCGGGATTGAACGTGGCCCAATGGAAAATCTGCAGATCTGCAGCCATATCTGGCGGGAGAAAAGAAAGATCCATCATTAAGAATGTTTACATTTTCCATGATGCATGAGCTTACTTGTACTGCTGCAAAGACTACTGCAAGCTGGGAGTGTTGCAAATTTGTGGGCAAGACGACCAGAGAAAGTTGCAAGAGCTTTCTTATGCCACTGCGAAGATTGCTGCAAGCTGGGAGTGTAGCAAATTTGTGGGAAAAGACGATTGGATGAAAAGTGAGAAGTAGCGTACTTCATAAAAAAATAGCCAGTAGTATAGGCGTGCCTATAGTTCATGATGATCATGATGAGCTCTACAGGTCACACTGGATTTTTATCTTGCAAGGAGTATATGCTGTGAATGAGTTTTTGTCAGTGAGCATGTGCTGTGTGCATGTCCGAGCCCTGACCCAACGGGGGAGCATGGATGCAGAAAATCTTTGTGAAAATTAGGCAAAGCGAAATGGGAAGCAAAAGTGCAAAACAGGGTGGAGTTCAGATTGCAATGCGTACGGAATGTGCGCGAAGGGGTTGATTTGCCAAACATCGGTCGGACACATTCCCTGAGAGATACTCGAACTTCGCCTCCTCTAGGGCTAAAGCAGCTGTCGGGTTTTCGCAGGAGATTTCGGCTCCTCGGATGTCTGCAAGCCGAAGCACATTCTGAAAGCGCACATCGGACACCAATGTCACCCATTCCATTCCGCGCAGCTCGATATTTCGGATAGACGGAAACTTTGAAAGTTCTCCTAAAATATTGAAATGGCCCTCGATCTGCTGCCATGATTCGCCAAACAAATTCCACCTTAGCATTTCGGAACGCGTGCAAGCCAACCAGCCTCAGAGAACCGGACTTGTAACCGGACGTTTCACGCACCCTTCGCCAGCGCAAAACCTTCACCCAGAAGACGGGGTAATGCGGCGTATCTACATTTGGACAGAACTTCACCAGCCGACACATAGTCTGAGAGCAAGAACCGTGGGCCCCTCCCGATCTCGATCACACGCACGAAAAGACGAGACAGAAAATGAACGATGAACCTGAACAGCGATCCACCGGTCAAAGCACTCGACGGCACCAACGACTAAGCAATAGATAAAAGGAGCGTAGGTGAAGAAAGAGAAGATGGAAGTTGCGGGGGGAAAGAAAACGGGGTCTTCGAGTCGTCGTTGTGGTGGTGGGTGTCGAGATGCCTAGATGTCAAGGTCGTTCGTTAGTTGTAAGTACGAAAAGGCGAGACGGAAAACGAAAGACGAACCTTAGACGGCGATGCTGAGGTGCGCGTTGGGGAACTTGGTGGCTTTGATACGCTTGAGGAGCCACCAGAAGGGGGTGGCATAGGTCATGTCCAACGTCTCCGTCTTGCCCGAGCCGCCGGTGAGCATGCCGCCAATGCGGCCCTTGATATCGGCGACGATGGAACCCGAGTCGCCCGGCTTCGAGAACGCTCCCGACTTGCCATCGTATCCGAAGATGCCCCATTCCATCGACGTCTGGTGGACGTTCATGTCGCGGGCGTAGTACTCGCGAACTATAGAGAAGACGCCGTTGGCGCGGCCGATGGTGGTGCCGGTGGTGTTGCCCGACTTCACGACCAATAGGCAGGGCTCGCGGTTGACGTCGAACATGTCCGGGTGACGCATTTGCTGGTCCGTGATGGTGTTCATAAGAGGGAGAAGACGATTGTCGGGATACTTGAAAGACCAGTTGGCATCGTCGCGAGCGAAACACTTGCGTGTAAACTCCTCGGGCGACATGTTCGTGCCTAGAAATCATTCAATTTAGTAGACGGTCCTAGTCGGATAATTAAGTAGTCAAAACGCACCCAGATCCATCATGTTGCCTTGGAAGCCTGGCCGAGCTTGGCGCGGTCGACCTGGAACACGCCCCAATCTTCGGTGAACCGCTCGTCGCCGACGCCGAGGTTGATGGGTGGGCAGTAGAGGACGGGGCCAAGTACGCGCTTATTAATGGACTTCCAGTCCCGGTTGACGTCCTCGAGGAACGTCTGCAGCGCCTCCGTCGCTTCCTCCGCTTCGGCTACCAACTGCTCAGTCTTGATGCGCGACGTCGTGGCCTTCCTAGCGTCGGCAGCGTTGTCGCCGGCCTCCCGCTTCTTGAAGCCTTCGATCTGCTGGTTCCATCGCTTCAACCGCGATGCCGTGTCCTCCGACCTTGAGCTTGATCGAGTCGATGAGTTTGTTGAATGCGCGTTCGCCGAGGAGGAGCACGTCCCTGGAAGGCGCACTGGGGTGCCAAGCGACGGGGGTGTTGGGCTCCTGGGGAGAGACGAGGACGTGTCGGCAGCTCAGGCCCAAGAGGCGGTTGTTGTTAACCCTTGCCGCCCTCGGCGAGGTAGACGGCCATGGTGCCCTGAGCGTTGGGCCTGGCCCTGGTGGAGATGTGGGACGCCGAGGGCGGGCGTGATGGGACTAACGACCTCGAGGAGTGGGTCGAGATCATCGACGGGCGGGACAAGCACAGAGGCGACCTCATGCGTGTAGACCGAACCACGGAAGTCGACGTCAACGTCCGTAATCTGGTGCTTGGCGAGGAGGGCGAGAATCTCCTGAGCGGCGTCGTATGCGGCAGTGGCGGAGGTGATCTCGAGGAAGACGCCTATCCAGATCGTCACGGGACCGACGTCGGTTTTCTCCGCCCAAGTGCTCGTCGTCGACCTCAAGCATCTTGAAACCGCACCACATCGACGCTGGTGAAGCGGAGCTGAGTAAAACTCCCAGTTAGCAAACTCTACGATATGAGGGGATAGGATTGGCTGACTGTGCGAGCATCCAAAAGGGCTACGACCTCCACGCTCAACTGCTTGTCCCAAATGTCCACGATGGGATGGTTGAAAACAGGATGTAACTCCTTCAGGCGGTTATAGGCCTCAGGTCCCCTGGGCGGGGACCACGCCTTGCCGGTGCGGTAGAGCAGCGTGGGCGAAGAAGGAAGGCCCGCGTAATACGAGCGAGCCTCCTCCATGGAGATAGCGTGGACATCGGCGGTGTAGGAAGTTGCGCTGGACGCGATGTCACCGCCAAAGCCAAGAAAGAGAAGCCCGTCGAAGCGGTGGTGGTCGGGGAGATGGTAGGGTCCTCTTCAACAGGCCTGCGTGCCTCCTCGTAGTTCCTAGCAAACGCGATGCAAGCTTGAACGAATGCGACAGAAAGGCTCACTGAACGAAGAGAGAGAAACGAATGGTTAGTGTCGGATAATCATAAAGAAACTAAGGGACAGACTGGTTATGCTTCGGGAGTTCAAAAAATGGAAGTGCTAAGCGACTTGACTGTGTGGAGACAAGAGGGACGTGACCTGAGAGACGAAAGAGCTCCATTTCGCATTCGCCATCGTTCTGAATGAAGCTGATACCTGCCACCACCACTTGTATGGGCACTTCAAAAAAAAGTACTTCAGCGCTGTCAAGGATGTTACACTTGGTTCGGACGGCATAATTAACCTCTCTGGGCACGTGTATGTGCGCGACCGGCTTCCGAAACCCGTACAGTTTCAACGCGTCGTACAAGTCACTGCGAGCAGTGCCGGTGTATTCGCATCTCTGACTGGTCTACCACTACTTGCGCCTTCCTCAATTGCCATCTGACTACTAGATGAACTAAGCTTTTGGCGGAACTGTACAGTTTATTACCAAGGTCAAGCTCGGTGACCTCGGAAAGCGATACCGAGAGTACACTGCACATGTGTCGAAGGCTGTCGCCGTCGCAAAGGCACGCAGCGAAGGTACGCAGCGAAGGCGATCCCATTGCGCGCCTCGCGATGCCTGTCGAGGAGATGAAGGCCTGTCTGGACGCGTGGTCGTCCGATATGAACATCGTTGATATGGAACGCTATTTTGAATAAGCACGGCACAACTCAGGCTTTACCCACACAGTTTTTCAGGAATGGATACATCAAACTGAAGCGCAGATTGAAGCTGGGAGCACATACTATGTACGAGTACACGTGTTTGTTCGGGAATCTGCTCAATAACTGGCTTCAAGACAAATCAGCACACACCTATATTTCCAGTCCTACCGAAGACGAGAGCACTCTGAGTCCAGACGGTTTGAGAAAGTCAACAGAGCGGCTGCGTGCACTAGCTCGTGTACTTCCCAGAGATGGCGCTTGCTCTGCTCTTCCTCTTCGCCGTGCAGCCCGAGCGCATCCTCGCCGTGCACGCGGACGTGTCCGCGGAGCCATGCGCGAGCTCTCCCCTACCCAGCGCCGCCTCGGATCGCACGCAGACCGTCCCGCGTCTGCTCGCTGCGTACGCGGTGTTGCGCTGCACACGCGCGCCGGTGCTGCTATGCACGGGCTGAGCGCTGTACGCGTCCAATGGCACGACGCTGCATGCGGGCGGGACCCTGAGCGGCTGCACGACCCATGTGCGGCGGTGCAGCACTGGTGGGCGGGCCAGTGTGCGGCGGGGCGGTGATGTGTTGTTTTGCGCTGTGTGTACGTGCGCGTGCGCAGTCTGGGGTGCTGCGTCCGAGATGTTTGCTTTTTTTCTTGCTTTAATACAGCTCTTGTTGTATTTTTCTTCTTTTTGTAGCGGCATTCATTTCCGTTAATCGAATACATGTGCATCTTGGTTGTCTGCTCTGCCCGGCGTCAAGGCGGTCCTCTGAACGTCTTCGAAGCCAAACGAGACTCCTAACTCGAAAATACAGACCAATATCCACGTGTCCGAGCCTATAATCGTGCGTCATGCGGTCGTGTTCGCCGTCGCGCGGCTCGACGACGTGGATGATCGTGAAGAGCGAGTACATTTTGCGGATGCGGCGCGCGAGGTGGGTGGGTTCGAAGTGTTCCATGCGCATGCCTATGAGGGATTGTTTTTAGAAATTTGAAGAGAAATGCGTTGCTTTGCGTACCTTAGATGAAGTTGAACGGACTATCGCCCTCCGCTCCTCGCGCACGACGCTCGCGATCTTCTTGAGCACTTCCAGCGCGAAGTGTCTCCTAATTTTGATGCTCCCGCCCCACTGGTCCGTGCGCTTGCTCGACACGTCCTGCGCAAACTGGTCAACCGAGAGCAGTCGGTAATTGGTTCCGTCGCAACGTGCATTTCCCAAAGTCGATTTTAAAACACCTGCTTGCGGATAGCTTTACATATGTGCACTCGTCATGAGGCAGAAAATAAAAGCTTTTACTACAAGAAGTTACGCAAAAGGTAATGAATAATTATTAGGAAACAGGATCAAAAGTAAGATGAAGGAGTGGAGTTTGCAAAACGCTCCTCAGAATGTGTCTTCCCGGATTCCAGTTGGGCAAGCGTCTTGATACTTCAGCTTCGCCTCGTCCAAGGCTAAAGCAGCTTCGGTTTTGCAAGAGATTTCGACTCCTCGGATGTATGAAAGACGAAGCACATTCTGAAAGCGCGCGTCGGATACCAGCGTCGTCCATTCCGGTCCGTGCAGCTCAATCTTTCGGATAGACGGAAACTTCGATTGTTCTCCTAATAAAATACTGAACCCGGCTTCCAGATCGTAATCGCCAGTTACGTCGCGGCAGCCATCTTGGGACGCGCGCCAGACAATCAGCCTCAGCTTGCGAAATTCGCGATCGGGTGGTTCGCGTAGCATGTAGCGGCCAGCATAATGCAGTGTCTCTACATTTGGAAAGTACTGCGACAGATGCGATAGATGGCTTGAAGTCATGAACCAGTCCGACCCGATCTCGAGCACACGTACTTGCGGCCCCCACACAGAGAGGCAGCAGTCAACAACCGCCATTAGCGCAGACGCATTATCGAGCACAACACGACGGAGTGCGGGAAGCTCCAAGGTCATGCGATAAATATCTCTTGGGTCTCCTGAAATGCGGGTGAGGCCCACGCGAAGAGTGTGCACGCGCGGAAGCCGCACAACGGACGTGCATTGGAGCACGTCTGGCGGGCGGGAGAAGACCTCTTCGCTGAGCGAAAGCGCCTCGAGTGATTGTGCAAACCATGTCACGCGTGGCCCAGCCACCAGGTTGTGCTGGTTAAGCATGAGCCCGCTGTTCCAGTCGATACGCCGGATTGCAGAAAGGACGCCGCGAATATCACTGTCAAGGTCTCCATATACACTGGGGGCATCATGCTTCTGAGGCTCAAAGGGATTTATTTTGTCGCGGTGGTAGCGTGAAAGTACAAGGAGGTTCGGGCAGCATTTGATTATGCGGGGTACTTCTTTCCTAGCCCAACCGTGCACTGGACCGGACGGCCGATTCCGCACGAGCGGTAGTGCGATTTTACGCACGTATCTTCCATATCCAAGGGAAAGCGGACAGTCTCTTTTCGACTGCTCAAACAGATTCGCTAGACTTTCAGCCTCATGCCGCAGGTGCACATCCTCGTACAAGAATTCTCTTGTGTTGTCACGCCACCATTTACAAACCAGGGCCAGGTTCAGTTTGACGCGTAGAGTGTTTGCATATTGCTCTTCTGTCTCATGGTGCGTGACCGAGTCAAAGACAGGAATCGCCACGAGCGTGTTGACCTCTCTTGCGGGATTGAACGTGGCCCAGTAGAGGATCCGGAGCCATAATTCTGGCGGAAGAAAAGAATGTTGCATCAAGAGAATCTTCCATGATGCATAAGCTTACTTGTACTTGAAAGACTGCTGCGATTTAGGGTGGTAGCAAATTTGTGGGCAAGACGACCAGAGAAATTTGCAAGAGCTTGCCTGTGGGCTAAGTTCAAAGAAACGCACTTATCTAATAAGCGTCCACGTGATCAGCCACTACCACTTGCTGCAAATAATTATGAGTCCTGCATGTGATTCCTGGTTGTTATCAATGGAAGGCGTGCAGGAGTCATATGTCGATGAGAAAGACGAGCCTAGTTGGCAGAATCAAAATCTTTCAGGTAGTTATGTATGTACATGTGTGCTTCCGCTTCAGGATCCGACCGGACGCGATTCAATTGACCAAGTGACCATGTCTTCCTCATCCTTTCTGGCGAACTCGTCGTCGGACTCCTTATCATCCTTCTTGCACTCGAATGCTGGCAAAGCAACGCCTTTCATGTCTTTCCGTCGCCCGCGATGCGTGCAGAACGTCTAGATACGCCCGCTCCTGTACTCGACGCCATTTCAGCGCGGACGTCCTGCCCTCGCTCGTCTCGACTGCGTCGCCCGAGTTCGCGCAAAGGAAAGAGGCGATGGACGGTCTGGTGGCGGATCTTGAAAGTAAACTAGCGAAGACGCGGTTGGGCGGAGGCACGAAGGCTGCGGAGAGGATGCGCGGAAGGGGGAAGATGCTTCCCCGGGAACGGTTGAGTTTCTCTCTCTTACTCAACGTCATATCTTGTCCATCTTATAATTACTCCGTCTAGACTCGCTGCTCTATTAGATACCGGGTCGCCTTTCCTAGAGCTCTCGCCGCTCGCCGCGTATGAAGTTTATGGGGACGATAAGGTTCCTGGTGCGGGTATGATCACCGGTATTGGACGCATCTCTGGTAGGGAGTGTATGGTCGTAGTGAACGACCCGACTGTCAAAGGCGGTTCGTACTATCCACTAACCGTGAGTGTCCTACCTCGAGTGGTATCGTAAAACCTGTTAATACCTGTGACAGGTTAAGAAACACCTGCGCGCACAAGAGATCGCACGTGAACATAGGCTGCCGTGTGTATACCTTGGTAAGGTTTCTTTGTCTCCGACCCCTTTCTATGCTCCTTCATTTCTGTGATTACCGTTGACGATGTGCTGGTCGGGGACCCATGAATGGTCCGGCTGAGCCTATAGACCTGACCACCGACGAAACCCTTTTTTTCGCACATTTTTCTTACACCTTTTATTCAAACGAACCGAAGTGGGCTTGATGTGCTGCCTCCGCTCGACGGCATCCTTGGAGACATCACACAGCCTTGAAACTGCAAAATCCACATCACCTGCGAATTTTGCACTCGACTGCGTTGCTCCCAAAATGCGTGCCAGAACGGAGGATGCGCTTTTCTCAAATCTAACTTGGTTTGGTGCAGTAGCTGCTTGTCGTGCATCAGTGAATCGAATATTTCTTTCTGACAACCTTCATGTCGCGTCCACCTCGGATGCTTGCGGATCATATTATGTTCTAGCTCGCGGCATCACTGCTCCATAATGCCCGAAGATGAGGAAGGGGAACTAGGACTTCGTTGAATTTTAAGGCGAATAAAGACAAAATACGCGGTGTCGCCGTGAGGTTTTGACGAAGTGTCTTGACAAACTTCATCAGCAGTTTCGTAATGGACGCGCTGACATACTTTTTCTTTCAGTTGAATCTGGTGGAGCAGCTCTGCCACATCAAGCAAACGTATGAACTTCTTGTCCTTCGGTTCGTTTTCAAAGTGTTAATTACGTTCCCCGGTATCAGGTTTTTCCGGACAAAGAACATTTCGGAAGAATATTTTATAATATGGTATGCATACCATATTTCAAACATCTGTCCATCCTTGCGTGAGCATTGACACCCCTTGCAGGCCCAAATGTCTGCTCTGCGCATCCCGCAAATATC
>JAJOHG010000614.1:0-11275 GCA_021029095.1 Phellopilus nigrolimitatus
CCGATATCCGGAATGTAGTGGCGACCAAGTTGGAAACATAGACGTGTGATGTAATCCGAAGTTGTTCATAATTGGAATGATCGAATCAACGCAGTATCACCAGCTTCAACTCACCCGACACAAGTTAAAAATCGATTTTGCACAGGTAAGAAAATCCCGATTCACGATTCAGAGACAAACGGCCATACAAGATTCCGTTGTGTTCCGATTCATTTGAGACTCGGGGAGAACATGATCCAGGATGATTCAGACATGTCCAACCCGTTTACGAAGTTTTTCAGAAACTCCCCCAAAAGAAACGAATCCAGTTTTGCTCCCCCGATATCCGGAATGTAGTGGCGACCAAGTTGGAAACATAGACGTGTGATGTAATCCGAAGTTGTTCATAATTGGAATGATCGAATCAACGCAGTATCACCAGCTTCAACTCACCCGACACAAGTTAAAAATCGATTTTGCACAGGTAAGAAAATCCCGATTCACGATTCAGAGACAAACGGCCATACAAGATTCCGTTGTGTTCCGATTCATTTGAGACTCGGGGAGAACATGATCCAGGATGATTCAGACATGTCCAACCCGTTTACGAAGTTTTTCAGAAACTCCCCCAAAAGAAACGAATCCAGTTTTGCTCCCCCGATATCCGGAATGTAGTGGCGACCAAGTTGGAAACATAGACGTGTGATGTAATCCGAAGTTGTTCATAATTGGAATGATCGAATCAACGCAGTATCACCAGCTTCAACTCACCCGACACAAGTTAAAAATCGATTTTGCACAGGTAAGAAAATCCCGATTCACGATTCAGAGACAAACGGCCATACAAGATTCCGTTGTGTTCCGATTCATTTGAGACTCGGGGAGAACATGATCCAGGATGATTCAGACATGTCCAACCCGTTTACGAAGTTTTTCAGAAACTCCCCCAAAAGAAACGAATCCAGTTTTGCTCCCCCGATATCCGGAATGTAGTGGCGACCAAGTTGGAAACATAGACGTGTGATGTAATCCGAAGTTGTTCATAATTGGAATGATCGAATCAACGCAGTATCACCAGCTTCAACTCACCCGACACAAGTTAAAAATCGATTTTGCACAGGTAAGAAAATCCCGATTCACGATTCAGAGACAAACGGCCATACAAGATTCCGTTGTGTTCCGATTCATTTGAGACTCGGGGAGAACATGATCCAGGATGATTCAGACATGTCCAACCCGTTTACGAAGTTTTTCAGAAACTCCCCCAAAAGAAACGAATCCAGTTTTGCTCCCCCGATATCCGGAATGTAGTGGCGACCAAGTTGGAAACATAGACGTGTGATGTAATCCGAAGTTGTTCATAATTGGAATGATCGAATCAACGCAGTATCACCAGCTTCAACTCACCCGACACAAGTTAAAAATCGATTTTGCACAGGTAAGAAAATCCCGATTCACGATTCAGAGACAAACGGCCATACAAGATTCCGTTGTGTTCCGATTCATTTGAGACTCGGGGAGAACATGATCCAGGATGATTCAGACATGTCCAACCCGTTTACGAAGTTTTTCAGAAACTCCCCCAAAAGAAACGAATCCAGTTTTGCTCCCCCGATATCCGGAATGTAGTGGCGACCAAGTTGGAAACATAGACGTGTGATGTAATCCGAAGTTGTTCATAATTGGAATGATCGAATCAACGCAGTATCACCAGCTTCAACTCACCCGACACAAGTTAAAAATCGATTTTGCACAGGTAAGAAAATCCCGATTCACGATTCAGAGACAAACGGCCATACAAGATTCCGTTGTGTTCCGATTCATTTGAGACTCGGGGAGAACATGATCCAGGATGATTCAGACATGTCCAACCCGTTTACGAAGTTTTTCAGAAACTCCCCCAAAAGAAACGAATCCAGTTTTGCTCCCCCGATATCCGGAATGTAGTGGCGACCAAGTTGGAAACATAGACGTGTGATGTAATCCGAAGTTGTTCATAATTGGAATGATCGAATCAACGCAGTATCACCAGCTTCAACTCACCCGACACAAGTTAAAAATCGATTTTGCACAGGTAAGAAAATCCCGATTCACGATTCAGAGACAAACGGCCATACAAGATTCCGTTGTGTTCCGATTCATTTGAGACTCGGGGAGAACATGATCCAGGATGATTCAGACATGTCCAACCCGTTTACGAAGTTTTTCAGAAACTCCCCCAAAAGAAACGAATCCAGTTTTGCTCCCCCGATATCCGGAATGTAGTGGCGACCAAGTTGGAAACATAGACGTGTGATGTAATCCGAAGTTGTTCATAATTGGAATGATCGAATCAACGCAGTATCACCAGCTTCAACTCACCCGACACAAGTTAAAAATCGATTTTGCACAGGTAAGAAAATCCCGATTCACGATTCAGAGACAAACGGCCATACAAGATTCCGTTGTGTTCCGATTCATTTGAGACTCGGGGAGAACATGATCCAGGATGATTCAGACATGTCCAACCCGTTTACGAAGTTTTTCAGAAACTCCCCCAAAAGAAACGAATCCAGTTTTGCTCCCCCGATATCCGGAATGTAGTGGCGACCAAGTTGGAAACATAGACGTGTGATGTAATCCGAAGTTGTTCATAATTGGAATGATCGAATCAACGCAGTATCACCAGCTTCAACTCACCCGACACAAGTTAAAAATCGATTTTGCACAGGTAAGAAAATCCCGATTCACGATTCAGAGACAAACGGCCATACAAGATTCCGTTGTGTTCCGATTCATTTGAGACTCGGGGAGAACATGATCCAGGATGATTCAGACATGTCCAACCCGTTTACGAAGTTTTTCAGAAACTCCCCCAAAAGAAACGAATCCAGTTTTGCTCCCCCGATATCCGGAATGTAGTGGCGACCAAGTTGGAAACATAGACGTGTGATGTAATCCGAAGTTGTTCATAATTGGAATGATCGAATCAACGCAGTATCACCAGCTTCAACTCACCCGACACAAGTTAAAAATCGATTTTGCACAGGTAAGAAAATCCCGATTCACGATTCAGAGACAAACGGCCATACAAGATTCCGTTGTGTTCCGATTCATTTGAGACTCGGGGAGAACATGATCCAGGATGATTCAGACATGTCCAACCCGTTTACGAAGTTTTTCAGAAACTCCCCCAAAAGAAACGAATCCAGTTTTGCTCCCCCGATATCCGGAATGTAGTGGCGACCAAGTTGGAAACATAGACGTGTGATGTAATCCGAAGTTGTTCATAATTGGAATGATCGAATCAACGCAGTATCACCAGCTTCAACTCACCCGACACAAGTTAAAAATCGATTTTGCACAGGTAAGAAAATCCCGATTCACGATTCAGAGACAAACGGCCATACAAGATTCCGTTGTGTTCCGATTCATTTGAGACTCGGGGAGAACATGATCCAGGATGATTCAGACATGTCCAACCCGTTTACGAAGTTTTTCAGAAACTCCCCCAAAAGAAACGAATCCAGTTTTGCTCCCCCGATATCCGGAATGTAGTGGCGACCAAGTTGGAAACATAGACGTGTGATGTAATCCGAAGTTGTTCATAATTGGAATGATCGAATCAACGCAGTATCACCAGCTTCAACTCACCCGACACAAGTTAAAAATCGATTTTGCACAGGTAAGAAAATCCCGATTCACGATTCAGAGACAAACGGCCATACAAGATTCCGTTGTGTTCCGATTCATTTGAGACTCGGGGAGAACATGATCCAGGATGATTCAGACATGTCCAACCCGTTTACGAAGTTTTTCAGAAACTCCCCCAAAAGAAACGAATCCAGTTTTGCTCCCCCGATATCCGGAATGTAGTGGCGACCAAGTTGGAAACATAGACGTGTGATGTAATCCGAAGTTGTTCATAATTGGAATGATCGAATCAACGCAGTATCACCAGCTTCAACTCACCCGACACAAGTTAAAAATCGATTTTGCACAGGTAAGAAAATCCCGATTCACGATTCAGAGACAAACGGCCATACAAGATTCCGTTGTGTTCCGATTCATTTGAGACTCGGGGAGAACATGATCCAGGATGATTCAGACATGTCCAACCCGTTTACGAAGTTTTTCAGAAACTCCCCCAAAAGAAACGAATCCAGTTTTGCTCCCCCGATATCCGGAATGTAGTGGCGACCAAGTTGGAAACATAGACGTGTGATGTAATCCGAAGTTGTTCATAATTGGAATGATCGAATCAACGCAGTATCACCAGCTTCAACTCACCCGACACAAGTTAAAAATCGATTTTGCACAGGTAAGAAAATCCCGATTCACGATTCAGAGACAAACGGCCATACAAGATTCCGTTGTGTTCCGATTCATTTGAGACTCGGGGAGAACATGATCCAGGATGATTCAGACATGTCCAACCCGTTTACGAAGTTTTTCAGAAACTCCCCCAAAAGAAACGAATCCAGTTTTGCTCCCCCGATATCCGGAATGTAGTGGCGACCAAGTTGGAAACATAGACGTGTGATGTAATCCGAAGTTGTTCATAATTGGAATGATCGAATCAACGCAGTATCACCAGCTTCAACTCACCCGACACAAGTTAAAAATCGATTTTGCACAGGTAAGAAAATCCCGATTCACGATTCAGAGACAAACGGCCATACAAGATTCCGTTGTGTTCCGATTCATTTGAGACTCGGGGAGAACATGATCCAGGATGATTCAGACATGTCCAACCCGTTTACGAAGTTTTTCAGAAACTCCCCCAAAAGAAACGAATCCAGTTTTGCTCCCCCGATATCCGGAATGTAGTGGCGACCAAGTTGGAAACATAGACGTGTGATGTAATCCGAAGTTGTTCATAATTGGAATGATCGAATCAACGCAGTATCACCAGCTTCAACTCACCCGACACAAGTTAAAAATCGATTTTGCACAGGTAAGAAAATCCCGATTCACGATTCAGAGACAAACGGCCATACAAGATTCCGTTGTGTTCCGATTCATTTGAGACTCGGGGAGAACATGATCCAGGATGATTCAGACATGTCCAACCCGTTTACGAAGTTTTTCAGAAACTCCCCCAAAAGAAACGAATCCAGTTTTGCTCCCCCGATATCCGGAATGTAGTGGCGACCAAGTTGGAAACATAGACGTGTGATGTAATCCGAAGTTGTTCATAATTGGAATGATCGAATCAACGCAGTATCACCAGCTTCAACTCACCCGACACAAGTTAAAAATCGATTTTGCACAGGTAAGAAAATCCCGATTCACGATTCAGAGACAAACGGCCATACAAGATTCCGTTGTGTTCCGATTCATTTGAGACTCGGGGAGAACATGATCCAGGATGATTCAGACATGTCCAACCCGTTTACGAAGTTTTTCAGAAACTCCCCCAAAAGAAACGAATCCAGTTTTGCTCCCCCGATATCCGGAATGTAGTGGCGACCAAGTTGGAAACATAGACGTGTGATGTAATCCGAAGTTGTTCATAATTGGAATGATCGAATCAACGCAGTATCACCAGCTTCAACTCACCCGACACAAGTTAAAAATCGATTTTGCACAGGTAAGAAAATCCCGATTCACGATTCAGAGACAAACGGCCATACAAGATTCCGTTGTGTTCCGATTCATTTGAGACTCGGGGAGAACATGATCCAGGATGATTCAGACATGTCCAACCCGTTTACGAAGTTTTTCAGAAACTCCCCCAAAAGAAACGAATCCAGTTTTGCTCCCCCGATATCCGGAATGTAGTGGCGACCAAGTTGGAAACATAGACGTGTGATGTAATCCGAAGTTGTTCATAATTGGAATGATCGAATCAACGCAGTATCACCAGCTTCAACTCACCCGACACAAGTTAAAAATCGATTTTGCACAGGTAAGAAAATCCCGATTCACGATTCAGAGACAAACGGCCATACAAGATTCCGTTGTGTTCCGATTCATTTGAGACTCGGGGAGAACATGATCCAGGATGATTCAGACATGTCCAACCCGTTTACGAAGTTTTTCAGAAACTCCCCCAAAAGAAACGAATCCAGTTTTGCTCCCCCGATATCCGGAATGTAGTGGCGACCAAGTTGGAAACATAGACGTGTGATGTAATCCGAAGTTGTTCATAATTGGAATGATCGAATCAACGCAGTATCACCAGCTTCAACTCACCCGACACAAGTTAAAAATCGATTTTGCACAGGTAAGAAAATCCCGATTCACGATTCAGAGACAAACGGCCATACAAGATTCCGTTGTGTTCCGATTCATTTGAGACTCGGGGAGAACATGATCCAGGATGATTCAGACATGTCCAACCCGTTTACGAAGTTTTTCAGAAACTCCCCCAAAAGAAACGAATCCAGTTTTGCTCCCCCGATATCCGGAATGTAGTGGCGACCAAGTTGGAAACATAGACGTGTGATGTAATCCGAAGTTGTTCATAATTGGAATGATCGAATCAACGCAGTATCACCAGCTTCAACTCACCCGACACAAGTTAAAAATCGATTTTGCACAGGTAAGAAAATCCCGATTCACGATTCAGAGACAAACGGCCATACAAGATTCCGTTGTGTTCCGATTCATTTGAGACTCGGGGAGAACATGATCCAGGATGATTCAGACATGTCCAACCCGTTTACGAAGTTTTTCAGAAACTCCCCCAAAAGAAACGAATCCAGTTTTGCTCCCCCGATATCCGGAATGTAGTGGCGACCAAGTTGGAAACATAGACGTGTGATGTAATCCGAAGTTGTTCATAATTGGAATGATCGAATCAACGCAGTATCACCAGCTTCAACTCACCCGACACAAGTTAAAAATCGATTTTGCACAGGTAAGAAAATCCCGATTCACGATTCAGAGACAAACGGCCATACAAGATTCCGTTGTGTTCCGATTCATTTGAGACTCGGGGAGAACATGATCCAGGATGATTCAGACATGTCCAACCCGTTTACGAAGTTTTTCAGAAACTCCCCCAAAAGAAACGAATCCAGTTTTGCTCCCCCGATATCCGGAATGTAGTGGCGACCAAGTTGGAAACATAGACGTGTGATGTAATCCGAAGTTGTTCATAATTGGAATGATCGAATCAACGCAGTATCACCAGCTTCAACTCACCCGACACAAGTTAAAAATCGATTTTGCACAGGTAAGAAAATCCCGATTCACGATTCAGAGACAAACGGCCATACAAGATTCCGTTGTGTTCCGATTCATTTGAGACTCGGGGAGAACATGATCCAGGATGATTCAGACATGTCCAACCCGTTTACGAAGTTTTTCAGAAACTCCCCCAAAAGAAACGAATCCAGTTTTGCTCCCCCGATATCCGGAATGTAGTGGCGACCAAGTTGGAAACATAGACGTGTGATGTAATCCGAAGTTGTTCATAATTGGAATGATCGAATCAACGCAGTATCACCAGCTTCAACTCACCCGACACAAGTTAAAAATCGATTTTGCACAGGTAAGAAAATCCCGATTCACGATTCAGAGACAAACGGCCATACAAGATTCCGTTGTGTTCCGATTCATTTGAGACTCGGGGAGAACATGATCCAGGATGATTCAGACATGTCCAACCCGTTTACGAAGTTTTTCAGAAACTCCCCCAAAAGAAACGAATCCAGTTTTGCTCCCCCGATATCCGGAATGTAGTGGCGACCAAGTTGGAAACATAGACGTGTGATGTAATCCGAAGTTGTTCATAATTGGAATGATCGAATCAACGCAGTATCACCAGCTTCAACTCACCCGACACAAGTTAAAAATCGATTTTGCACAGGTAAGAAAATCCCGATTCACGATTCAGAGACAAACGGCCATACAAGATTCCGTTGTGTTCCGATTCATTTGAGACTCGGGGAGAACATGATCCAGGATGATTCAGACATGTCCAACCCGTTTACGAAGTTTTTCAGAAACTCCCCCAAAAGAAACGAATCCAGTTTTGCTCCCCCGATATCCGGAATGTAGTGGCGACCAAGTTGGAAACATAGACGTGTGATGTAATCCGAAGTTGTTCATAATTGGAATGATCGAATCAACGCAGTATCACCAGCTTCAACTCACCCGACACAAGTTAAAAATCGATTTTGCACAGGTAAGAAAATCCCGATTCACGATTCAGAGACAAACGGCCATACAAGATTCCGTTGTGTTCCGATTCATTTGAGACTCGGGGAGAACATGATCCAGGATGATTCAGACATGTCCAACCCGTTTACGAAGTTTTTCAGAAACTCCCCCAAAAGAAACGAATCCAGTTTTGCTCCCCCGATATCCGGAATGTAGTGGCGACCAAGTTGGAAACATAGACGTGTGATGTAATCCGAAGTTGTTCATAATTGGAATGATCGAATCAACGCAGTATCACCAGCTTCAACTCACCCGACACAAGTTAAAAATCGATTTTGCACAGGTAAGAAAATCCCGATTCACGATTCAGAGACAAACGGCCATACAAGATTCCGTTGTGTTCCGATTCATTTGAGACTCGGGGAGAACATGATCCAGGATGATTCAGACATGTCCAACCCGTTTACGAAGTTTTTCAGAAACTCCCCCAAAAGAAACGAATCCAGTTTTGCTCCCCCGATATCCGGAATGTAGTGGCGACCAAGTTGGAAACATAGACGTGTGATGTAATCCGAAGTTGTTCATAATTGGAATGATCGAATCAACGCAGTATCACCAGCTTCAACTCACCCGACACAAGTTAAAAATCGATTTTGCACAGGTAAGAAAATCCCGATTCACGATTCAGAGACAAACGGCCATACAAGATTCCGTTGTGTTCCGATTCATTTGAGACTCGGGGAGAACATGATCCAGGATGATTCAGACATGTCCAACCCGTTTACGAAGTTTTTCAGAAACTCCCCCAAAAGAAACGAATCCAGTTTTGCTCCCCCGATATCCGGAATGTAGTGGCGACCAAGTTGGAAACATAGACGTGTGATGTAATCCGAAGTTGTTCATAATTGGAATGATCGAATCAACGCAGTATCACCAGCTTCAACTCACCCGACACAAGTTAAAAATCGATTTTGCACAGGTAAGAAAATCCCGATTCACGATTCAGAGACAAACGGCCATACAAGATTCCGTTGTGTTCCGATTCATTTGAGACTCGGGGAGAACATGATCCAGGATGATTCAGACATGTCCAACCCGTTTACGAAGTTTTTCAGAAACTCCCCCAAAAGAAACGAATCCAGTTTTGCTCCCCCGATATCCGGAATGTAGTGGCGACCAAGTTGGAAACATAGACGTGTGATGTAATCCGAAGTTGTTCATAATTGGAATGATCGAATCAACGCAGTATCACCAGCTTCAACTCACCCGACACAAGTTAAAAATCGATTTTGCACAGGTAAGAAAATCCCGATTCACGATTCAGAGACAAACGGCCATACAAGATTCCGTTGTGTTCCGATTCATTTGAGACTCGGGGAGAACATGATCCAGGATGATTCAGACATGTCCAACCCGTTTACGAAGTTTTTCAGAAACTCCCCCAAAAGAAACGAATCCAGTTTTGCTCCCCCGATATCCGGAATGTAGTGGCGACCAAGTTGGAAACATAGACGTGTGATGTAATCCGAAGTTGTTCATAATTGGAATGATCGAATCAACGCAGTATCACCAGCTTCAACTCACCCGACACAAGTTAAAAATCGATTTTGCACAGGTAAGAAAATCCCGATTCACGATTCAGAGACAAACGGCCATACAAGATTCCGTTGTGTTCCGATTCATTTGAGACTCGGGGAGAACATGATCCAGGATGATTCAGACATGTCCAACCCGTTTACGAAGTTTTTCAGAAACTCCCCCAAAAGAAACGAATCCAGTTTTGCTCCCCCGATATCCGGAATGTAGTGGCGACCAAGTTGGAAACATAGACGTGTGATGTAATCCGAAGTTGTTCATAATTGGAATGATCGAATCAACGCAGTATCACCAGCTTCAACTCACCCGACACAAGTTAAAAATCGATTTTGCACAGGTAAGAAAATCCCGATTCACGATTCAGAGACAAACGGCCATACAAGATTCCGTTGTGTTCCGATTCATTTGAGACTCGGGGAGAACATGATCCAGGATGATTCAGACATGTCCAACCCGTTTACGAAGTTTTTCAGAAACTCCCCCAAAAGAAACGAATCCAGTTTTGCTCCCCCGATATCCGGAATGTAGTGGCGACCAAGTTGGAAACATAGACGTGTGATGTAATCCGAAGTTGTTCATAATTGGAATGATCGAATCAACGCAGTATCACCAGCTTCAACTCACCCGACACAAGTTAAAAATCGATTTTGCACAGGTAAGAAAATCCCGATTCACGATTCAGAGACAAACGGCCATACAAGATTCCGTTGTGTTCCGATTCATTTGAGACTCGGGGAGAACATGATCCAGGATGATTCAGACATGTCCAACCCGTTTACGAAGTTTTTCAGAAACTCCCCCAAAAGAAACGAATCCAGTTTTGCTCCCCCGATATCCGGAATGTAGTGGCGACCAAGTTGGAAACATAGACGTGTGATGTAATCCGAAGTTGTTCATAATTGGAATGATCGAATCAACGCAGTATCACCAGCTTCAACTCACCCGACACAAGTTAAAAATCGATTTTGCACAGGTAAGAAAATCCCGATTCACGATTCAGAGACAAACGGCCATACAAGATTCCGTTGTGTTCCGATTCATTTGAGACTCGGGGAGAACATGATCCAGGATGATTCAGACATGTCCAACCCGTTTACGAAGTTTTTCAGAAACTCCCCCAAAAGAAACGAATCCAGTTTTGCTCCCCCGATATCCGGAATGTAGTGGCGACCAAGTTGGAAACATAGACGTGTGATGTAATCCGAAGTTGTTCATAATTGGAATGATCGAATCAACGCAGTATCACCAGCTTCAACTCACCCGACACAAGTTAAAAATCGATTTGCACAGGTAAGAAAATCCCGATTCACGATTCAGAGACAAACGGCCATACAAGATTCCGTTGTGTTCCGATTCATTTGAGACTCGGGGAGAACATGATCCAGGATGATTCAGACATGTCCAACCCGTTTACGAAGTTTTTCAGAAACTCCCCCAAAGAAACGAATCCAGTTTTGCTCCCCCGATATCCGGAATGTAGTGGCGACCAAGTTGAAACATAGACGTGTGATGTAATCCGAAGTTGTTCATAATTGGAATGATCGAATCAACGCAGTATCACCAGCTTCAACTCACACCGACACAAGTTAAAAAAATCGATTTTGCACAG
>JAJOHG010000615.1:0-11200 GCA_021029095.1 Phellopilus nigrolimitatus
TCTACCGAGCTGCACTTCAACATGCCGTCCTGCGAAGCTGTAGAATAAGCCAAGTGTGCGGCCAGGGCCGGGGAGGTTATCTGCGGTCGCGTTCGTGCTGACCGAGTACAATGAGTCTTGGTCGGAGTCAGCTATAGAAAGGGGCTCCGAGGCCGACATCGTGCATTCGCGGTCTAAGGTCGCGCCAGTGGCAGTAGTCGGGGGACGTAGATGATGGATCGGACTAGCTGACGACCTATTACTTGAAGACACGAAGACACAGCCAAGCCTACACATGGTATACGGCTGAGCCTAATACACCTAAGAATAGAGCATCGCGATGGATATCTTGGTCATGGCAGTGTCGCAGGCGCTAGCCACTGACGGAAAGGCATCCTTTGTTTACCTGAGTTTCTTGTCTTACGGATAAGTGAGAGGCAGATAGACAGGAATGCTCGAATAAAGAGGTAAAGAGGAGAAAGAAGGATGCAAAACAAATCCAGAGAGCACTGAACAAAACCACTGATTTCGGTTTTCTGGTAGTGCAACACAAAAAGAAAGAAGCTCCCACAGTTCCTCGCAAGTTCCCGCATTCTCGTCGCCCTTCGGTTCTATAACATCTTCACAGCGATGCTAAGTACATAGAACGGCGTCTATGTACGTGACTCGCAGATAGGATCGATGCCACGATTAAATCTGCAGCGTGCCACGTCAAGCTTCCCCGTTTTCAACGAATACCATACATGTAGCTTGTGGAGCAAGATAAGGGTGGGTGTGGGTGTGTAGCCCTCCTGAGGCGACCGTCCAGAAAGTAGGCTGTAGACAAGCGGCGCCGTGGGAATTTTCTTCTCGTGGTAGTGTCAACGGAAGTCGACCTAAAGTCGCAACCGAAATGAATTTTAAAGACGTATACGTATGTACACACATGTACACGAACGAAGTCAAGCTAAGAATGTACTATGAGAAAGCGAAGGGTAATAAGAACTCCAAAGTGAAAACTGGCCCATTGTCTCCAAGATAGAACGAATTTCGGGATCGGGAGAAGGAAGAGGGGGAATGGGGGATTGAGAAACTGTCAGTAGGAAGCCTGGTGAACGGACGGGATGGAGAGGATGAATCAGAGTCTCGAGCTGTATATCTGGACGAGAGAACAAGAACAAACACACGCGGACACAAACACAGAGACACAGGCGAGGTATACAAACAGAAAAAAAGTCGGGGGCGGAGAGCGGGCGTAAATTAAGCATTAGCGTCGGCGGCGCTATTGCTGGTGGGAGTTAAAAATGAACAGGTAACACAGACCATAAGGCCATCGCGCGCGGGGTCGGGAAACAATGTGAAATAGTAGGGTATCGCTGAGCACCATGTGTCCCCGCCTGCGTGGAGGCGGGGCTCATCGTAAATCCTCCAAGGCCGGGCATATAAATATGGCAATCAAAGTTGCCGCGAACATAGCACTGAGAGGGGAGATGACATATTCGAAGAGAAAAGGAGATTTGAAAGGCTCCAAGGCGGAATGGATAGTAGGGCACTTAGTCCCAGTCGATAGAAATACCGCCCGGACCTGGGCTTGCTTGACCAATTCCGCGTTCCGCCTCGCGGCGGAGCCACTTGAGAGCGCGCTTGTCCTCACGAATGAGCGGTTCCAGCTTCTCGAAGCAGCGCTTATTGTGGTCCTGCGCCAGGTATTAGCAAGACACTACATGATTTTTGATAAGAACCGAACAAACCTTGATCCAGGCGATTTCGCTTTTCGAGAGCATTCCTTCTTTGACCATCTTCGTCTGGATGGGAACAACCGTAAGGCGCTCGAATCCAAGCCAGATATTGCCGTTGAACTCGTGCTTCGTCTAAGGGTAGAAGCCCGTGGATGTAAGCACTCCGACGATTTCGGAGTAAAAATTTGTCAGGCACCGTCTTACCTGAACTTTTTTCACGAGAAGCGCAGATTCGATCCGAATTCCCCATTTGCCATCGTTGTCTATTTGATGGAATAAAGTCATGAGTAGAAAGTCAAAGGAAAAGAAATAAAGAAAACTGACAGAAACCAGGTTCGTTGGTGATAACATGCCCTGGAACCAGAGGCGTATCTGAACTGAAGCCATGCGGGCCTTCATGAACGTTTAAGAACGAGCCGAAGCCGTGGCCAGTGCCATGCTAAGGAAACATGAGAAAAACCAACATATGAAGGTATTAGCGGAAGTACAGACCAAATAGTTTAGGCCTTCTTTCCAGAGGGCATTCCGGGCCAGGACATCTAGCGAGCGCCCGCTTGTTCCCTCGGGGAAGAATGCGCTGTCAATGGATATGTGGCCTTGGAGCACACGTGTGAACGCTTCACACTGTTCAACCGTCGGACGCCCGAAGTGCACGGTCCGCGTGGTGTCGATCGTTCCATCGCGGTACTGTGCACCAGAATCGCTGTTGAAATGTCAGTCTTTTTTTCACAGAAAAAAAGAAAATAAGCGCAGAAGACAAAATGAAGCATACTTCAAGTAAGGTGTATCGCGATCGATAAACAGAGCGGCAGATTTCGTCGGCGAGTAATGCGGAAGGGCCGCATTTGGTCCCGTAGCACTAATATTCTCATATGCAAGGCCCTCAAAGTGATCGTTCTTCCTACGGTATTCAGTCAAGCGTTGTGCGGCTTCGTATTCCGTGACCTGGTAGCCCTTTGCGAGTTTATCCTCAAGCCACGCGAGCCAGCGCACGTAACTGGCACCATCGCGCAGGTATGCGGAACGCAGGCCCTCAATTTCTATCTCGTTCTTGATCGCCTTCCGCTCATCCACGAAGGAAGGCGACGGAACAATAGTGTAGCGGAAATGCGTGAGCAGAAGTGAGATCGCATATGACGCGTCGTCGGCAATGAGGACCTTGCCTGGGCCCCAGGACGCGCGGCGGAGGAAAGACCACAGGTTGTTGTACTCACGCGGCTCAACATGGAGTGCGCTCAAATGGTTGCGTACGTCATCGGTGAGTTTCGCAAGCTCGACAAAGAGCACTGCGCTCTCGAGAGAAACGAAGAGGTACGCCTGGAAGACGGGATTAAATGGCACATCGTGCCCGCGCAGGTTAAGCGTCCATGCGACGTTCGAGAGGCCCGTGATGAGCGTCGCGACGTGCTTCTGTGCGTCCGTTGGCGGGCCTGGCTTGGAATAGCCCGGTTTCGCGGGTGGCTGGGCGGCGATCCATCTGCGGATGGAATCGAGCTTCGCCGAAGCGTCCTGTCCGGCAAAGCGCCGCGAGTGCACGAAGACAGGCTCTTTCGAACGTGCAGGCTTACTCTTCCACACGAGGTCGATGAGGTTCTGCGTTGGGAAGACGAGCTTCGCGCCGAGCCGCTGCACGGCACTGTTCAACGCGGACGCTTTCGCCCAGCTCACCATGCGCGCATCCAGTCCGATGCGCGATCCTTCGCCTATTCGGCTCAGAAGGAACGACTGCCAGTCTTTGAAGTTCTCGACGAGAGGCACGCGAATCAAGGTCCAGTTCGAATCGAGTTCTTCCTCAGCTTGTAGCCAATAACGCGAGTCAGTAATAAGGTAAGCATTTCCCTTGGAAACGATGGCCTGCCCCGCAGAGCCGGTGAATCTGAGCGGTATGGTACATTAGATCACGCCCTGGTTTATTCACACAAAGAAACCCTTACCCAGATATAAATTGTCGTCGCTTATCACAAGCAGCAACGTATTCAGAGCCGTGGGCATCCTCACTCGGAATGACACTGCACAAGCTATTAATATCTGAAAAGACACAAAGAAGTGTTAAACGTACTAATAATCTAAAGTTTCCTTCAACATCAGCGTTCTCAGTTCTTCTAAACGCTGCGTCGTGACCACTTTCTCCTTCGGCTCGTCTACATCGTTCATCTTACGCTCAAGCGCGGAACCGACGAGCGTACTCTGCGAGTCCGCTGGTGACAGGTTCGGTCGGCGAGGTGAGAATCGACTGGCGCTTACTGCACCTGACTGTTTCGATGCGCCGGATCGACTTGATTCCTTCGATCTTTGCGTGGACGAGCGCTTTGGTGGGACCGTAGGGCGCGACGATGACGAAGTGCGCGGCGAAGCATCGGTGATCGGAGTAAGCGGAGGGCGGACGGGCCTACCCATGGGCGAGACGACAGACAAATCGGAGATGTTTGTAGACTCTGGCACGTACGGAAGTGATGCTTGAGTGGACGTCGTGTTCTTGCGCGAAAGGAGCTTCGTCCCTTTCACCTCTGACATACCTGCCTCCTTCTGTATACCCTTCGACGTGTCCTTCTGCGTCTCTTTCTCCCTCGCCTTGCCCAGTCCCCATCCATAACCCCATCCCCTCTTGCGCGGCTGCTGCGGAGGAGGACTCGATGTGCGCGCCGAAGGCAGGTGCTCGTACGATTCCGAGTCCGTCTTGAACGTGAGGTTTTCGCCCTTGCTGGTGATTGTCGCAGTGGGCGAGTACGACCCGGAGAGATAAGAGTCGTCGTCGCCAGTGCGGGGCAGGGATCGCGAGCGCCCAGAGCGAGGCGAGTCCCTAGTCGAATACGACCTACGGCTCGGATGGGTCTTCTCTGAAAATGTACGCGAGGGTGAGAGTGGCCTGCTTTTCTTCGAGCCGAATGGCAAGCAAAACGGCGGAGGCGGAGGCGGCGGCACCATGGCTGTCGTCGATGATGATGGTCGACGATAGGGGAGAGATGGCACGGGCCTTCCCTAGCGGTTAGCCCTCTATAGGATGTCGTCGGGGGTAGAGCACACGAGGCCTCAAAAGTACCCAAGAGTGAGAACTTTGACTCCGGCGACTTCGCCGAGTCGCGTGGGGACAAAGTTGATCGCTGAGTCAGCACCTCCGAACTTTCCTTCCGAAGGCCGTCGATGGCGAGCCAGATCTATTTCGGATACGGAGCTCGTCGAAAGTCGCCTAAAACCGCCCAAGTTTCGTGGAGATGAACTGGGGCAATGAAAAAAACGTGCGGCAGTGCTTTCTATTTTAGGTGAGTCAAGGCAAAAGGAAGTACGCGGTGTGGCTTTTTTGGTCGTTGTCGTCCTGATGACCACGGTTTTCGGACCTAGAAAAAGCACGCGGGGAAAGGCGTGCAGCAATAGGAAGTTTCGCGCCGCTTCCCGAGAAGTGCATGGGTATGGGGAGGATATGTGTGAGGCGTCTCCTTTTTTTGTAGATAGCCTGATAGGGGGATAGCCAGATGGTTCCGGCAATTTTTGTCTGGAAGGCCGGCGCATGTAGTGTTCGGAGAAACACTTAGAAGGTATCCTACCTTTCTCCAGCCCACAAGAAGAAGCTTCAACCCTGTCTTCGATATCCAGAGCGGCACATGAAACACAGATGGACATACAACATAAGTGAAGGCTGTCAGTATTTCTGTCATACAGTCAGCAATAGCCTGTAACCCTGGGGAAACCATCATTTCCGGCCGGAGAAGATAGGAGCAGAAATATCAAGTAGCCAGAGATCTTTTAAAGATGTTACCGAGGTAGAAACAGAGACCCATACATGAACAGTTAAACTTTAATGTGCGGGAAGTTCGACAGGAGCACAGCACAGCTTATTTCATATAAGAAAGAAGGTGATCGTAGAGTCTTTGCTTTTAGAGTTCAATTTGGGGCGCATTATTCGCTCTCACACGTGCATATAGAAAGGCACCCTAGCCGTCCAGAACAGGTCAGTATCGAAGTCCGTGATTTTTCAAGTCCGAGGTAGAGAACGTATCGCACAGCTCCTGCAGTTGCCGAGGCCAAAGTCTTCCGCAGTCTGCAAAATAACATATACATAATTGCACAGCGTATCGTAATTCATTAATGTAACTCACAAGACATGAAGAGCCCACAAAGGCAACCCCGGGCCCCAGAGGTATCCACAGCCGTCACAACATGGACATCCGATGGTTACCTCGGACAGTCAGTGTGTACCGGCTACCTCCGATGAGACGAAAGCCAAATCCAAAACCGACTTCCAGACAGCAAAGTTCTCGGTCTATCGATGGTGTCGATGAGAGCCAAGGTTTCTTCGAAGGTTCATCTGTCCGTAAGGCAAGTGGAAAGCAAAGGGTGATAGGAATCCAAATGAATGTTACAGATCTTTTTGACGCCTTCTTGATAGCGGATGGCCGAGGATCGTCCCTCTCTTCAAAAAAGCTCTTGCAAAATTCATTGATGCTTCAATCACTTTTTCGTAGGCGACGAAAATCAGTGGGCAGATACGGAACAAAAATTACTCACGTATATGCATAGACGTTTGAAAGATAACAAAGAAACAATCCAATTTCCAAGGAGACGCACAAGTGGGCCGGCGTCGGTATAGTGTACTTCCCAAGCATAACTAGTTCTGAGTATCTGTCTGTGCCTTGAGAGAGAACATGCAGGTTGTGGGGAAAAAAAAGGGACATGAGGACGGAGGACCATGAAGATTTGTCCGAGAGCAAAACTGAGAATTCTGGGCGCATATATGCGGTATTGATGTGCGCTTTGTATCCCTAAAAACGTCGGAATATCATCAGGTGAAGATATGCTAGTTGTACACAAAAATGGGATGTCTAAGCTGAGCGTAGAAGGGGAAGAAAAGGGACGGGATGGAACAATAGGATTCGTGGACGCACTTGTGAACAATAGATTGCAATTCCTCCAATCCGCCACTTGCTACGGAAGGCTGTGTTGGCACGTCAAATGCGGATTTTGTCTTATTTTGAGCCGAATATACTGACCCTTGATAATAATTTCCGAGAACAAGAATCGCCAGGACTGATCCTGGGGCCTGACGATTCATCGGCGTAAATGACTTGCTTCGGGGATTCGAATTCCACGGATAATAAGCCGGTAGAAAGGTGGAGTCACGGGAACAGTAGAAGGATAGAGAGAGCGCATTGCCTCTCTTCAGTGCCTCTTCGTGGAGCCCGTCATTCGTTGGTGTACGTACTACCAAGTGCCACCGAGCGGCACGACACTGTTCACCATCCTGCACCAAGTAGTTTTGCTGTAGATTTATAATTCTTAATAGATAGTATAGCAAAGTACGAAATGAAAGGCCGAAAAGTTTGCGACGTGTCTATGAGCAGATGGAAGTCGGGAGCAAGGAACGTCGGCATCGGGACGCGCGACGCGCGCGTCTCAATTAACTTTAGGCGCCGTCGGAGCATCACGTGATTATTGACGTCAATGACGAAAGCGGGGTAACGCCGCGTCGAAATTCGTAGAAAAAAGCCCAAAGAAATAACAATAATATTGAAACAAGCCTCCAAAATCTCAGAATATATATATATAAGACAAGGAAGAGAAAAGCAACAAAAAGAAGAATTGCGACAATAAGGAGGAGACGAGGCCGTGCGCAAATTCTAGAACGATCGAGGCAGCCACGACACGACTTGCGCCGGAACGAGGATCACGAGAGCACTGGTGGCGCAAGTCGTCAGACGCTATAAAAACCACTCGATCAGCTACTGTTCTCTATCTCTAACCACCACCATCATATCAAATTGTTGCTTTCATTTCACTCGTCTTAATTGACTACATCAGACAACTTTATTTCTGGCTATGACCCGCACCGAGCGCTCGACGTCGCCGCGCGCGATCCTAAAGGACAGGTGCGTTCTACATGCGTCATGCGTCGCACTCGCTTTCCGCAGCATCGTGTGACACCTATTTGGCAAGCAGGTCTGAGTCCAGGTCGGGATACGACAAGTCGCTGCGCAAGGGCGGCGCGGGCCCACACAACTGGGGTTCCATGCGCAACGAGCTCGAGCTCGAGCGCTACGCGCTTGAGGACGCGGAGCTCGACACCGAGGAGCTCGGCGCTGTTACCGAGCCGAACGCGGCCGTGCGCCCCTCCATTGACGGCCCTGTCGAGTCGTCCCCTGAGAGGTCGGTCGCGTCCGAGGACGAGCTCGAGAAGGCGCGCGAGTTCCGCGCGAGGGGCCTCAAGGGTAATAGTAAGCCTTGTGGTTATCAGTGGGCATTTCGTAGTGAGATACTGACCTGCGACTGGGAATTGGTATAGTCGACCTTGCGGCCATCGCACGCACCTCCGCAGGTGCTAGCTCTAGCCCTCCGAAGAGCCCTGACGTTGAAGTCGCCAGGGATGCTGTTGTACGTCATTACGTCATGTTTTGTCGCGTTACCAGCGTGCACTGTACTTATCATACTCTTCACAGACACGCACCCTCGCCTAATTATTCCTATTGACCCCGACCTTATATCCCTTCAGTCCGCAAGGCAAAATCATGGCCTCGAGCATATACTCTGCATAAGCAACCAGAAACCGAAAGAATCTTGTATTTGTACTGTTTTACCGCCCCCTTTTGAGAAGAGGACTTTCGCGTAGTGTATATCATATCGAATACCGAACCCATTGAATCACATTCTGAATGCCTTGAAGTCTTGTGTCCTGTTGAAATGTGAGAACCACCGTAAAGATTGAATTGTCTCTACGTAAAAGTGGTCACACGACTAGTATAAGCGTATCACGCCGAGGTTATGAAGTTATGAACTCAATGCAAGTGCGTTCAAGTAACCTCTATCTTTGCCATTTGTGCATACGTCGGGCGCTCAATGTCCACCCCGCTAGTCCCCGTGCCCCGAATACCTATGGTACCTTCCTTTGTATCCTTTTCCATGTCTTCGACGTCACAGTCCTCACAAAGGTCTACCCATTCTGAGTCCGCCTCCGACTTCGTATCTCCAAAGCACGGATCTAAGTCCGAGTCCGGGTCGGCGTCTATTTCACAATCCATGTGCATCATCGACAGCGAAAGCGCAAGCGCGAGCTCAAGATCGGCGCGTTCTAACTCGTCCGAACCGCTGTAGCCATTGAGACAGTCCCGGCGCTCGAACGCGGGATATGCAGCCTCCGAGGATTGTAAACCTAGGCAGGAGAAATATAAGGATATAGTCGGGAAGACAAAGTAAAAGCGTACCTTCTGCCTTCCCGGGTTCGACGCGCTCGAGCGGCGCGGCACGCGACGAGTCATACAAGGCAGTTTTCCCTCGTCTCTCTTCCCATCGGCAACTCTCGGCGCTCTCCTTCTTGATGCTATTGTCCCCGTCTTTTCCAGAACCACAAAAGGCTCTTCTTCTGGGGCTCACAAAGGGACCCTCGTGAGCTGCTGTCCCAGACGCGCGTTCGAAGTACTCGTAGTTCCGTGCGTGCGTCTCAACCAGGCCGCCGTGATTTCCTTTCTTCTTGCCTTTTCGACGGTCTTTCTGGATTATCAGGAGGACCGCGTCAGCGCATCGACAGCGCGAACTAGATAGAGACGATGAAGTGTCAGAAGAAACATGGACATACTCTGTGCAGAACCTTCTGCCGTTCCGCATATGCGCTGCGCTTGTCCTTGGGGTCTTCGGAGCGCAAAGCCATTGTTATAAGTTTTGATGGTCTGGGGTTCGGGAGCCGACTATGAGCTCTTCTCTCCAGAGAAAAGCTTGCGCTTATATGATGCTACCAGTCACAGTCCGAGTCACCATCGGGAAGGCAGTGGCGGGGGAACCGAGTCACTTGACGGACAGGAGTCAGAATGCCAGAAAACGGTAAGCGAGATCTCCGTAGTGTATCATTTAGCAGCTATAGGAGTCTTAGTCACAGCTCTAGAGACAGCCACAGCCCTCCGAGTCAGCCTGGTAGGCTAAGTATTAGTACCGACGTCGGTAGACAATACGGATATCTTGGATATCTTATGTAGCAGTCTATCTATGGTCCACCGTTAACGGATCTCAATGTCTTTTCGGTCAAGCTATGGAATGTCGACCCCAATTGAGGAAAAGTAGACACAAGGGCGGTGTTTTTGTGAAACAGCGTATCATGAGCTTACCATAGACTATTACTCACTCCAGAGTTCGATCAGGGAGTCAAAGACTAGCGGGAAGATCCTCAGAAAGGGACCGCCTCCATATGATTAAATTGCATAATGTGTCATTGATGTTCTTGTACGACCCTCAAAGCTTCGGTCCTAATAAACCATCCAAGCGAGGCGGTCTAGCAAGCATTGCTACCTGGCTTTACGAAGAACGACATCTTTTGTGCGCGGGAGAATTCTGGTAGCAAAGAAAGCGAAGATGAAGCCTGTTAAGTGGTAATAAGAAGAAAAGCGAGAGTTAAACATTTCGTTCGTTCATAAAGTGAATTCGACTCCGAGCGTTCGTGATCTGCACGTGGTCCATCGTAACGCTTATCGTCACGTAACACCCATTCGGGCAATTTTTTGAATCTTGCTCGTCGTGCACGACAGCGACCGAAGCAGCCCCGCCATTGTACAAAAAGCTGTTACGTAGGGGCCATGTCGACAACGAAAAGCCTCAAGGCGATCGCGCCTGTCCCGACAGCGTCGGATTTCCTCGACATCGTGCTGAACAAGACTCAGCGGAAGACGCCTACGGTGAGCTCAGAAAACTCTCCAGCAGGTTTGAGGTGCTAAATGTCCCGAAGGTCATACACAAAAACTTCAAAATAAGTCGCATTCGTAACTTTTACATGCGCAAGGTCAAGTTCACCCAGGACACATTCGACGAGAAACTTGGTGCGATTTTAACGGAGTTCCCGATGCTCGATGTGAGTTTTTTTTTCCTGCAAACCTCGTTTCAACGGGATGCTGAAACACGTCTCGTAGGACTTGCATCCTTTCCTCGCTTCCCTTATGAATGTCTTGTACGACAAGAATCACTACAAGCTCGCTCTGGGTCAACTCCGGACTGCGAGACATCTTATCGACCAAGTTGCGAAAGACTATGTCCGTCTACTCAAGTTTGGCGACAGTTTGTATCGCTGCAAGCAGTTGAAGCGAGCAGCTCTTGGAAGGTGAATAGTCCAAATACTTCCGTCTGGTCTTCGCCTACACAATCTCAGAATGGCTACGATAATGCGCCGGCAGAAAGACCCGCTTGCTTACCTCGAGCAGGTGCGACAGCATCTTGCACGTCTGCCGCAATCGACCCAAATACTCGTACACTACTGTCTGTGCGGATACCCGAACGTCGCAAATCGTCCTTCCTCAACAAGGTCACGCGCGCAGACGTCGATGTGCAGCCGTATGCGTTCACGACCAAGTCGCTGTTCGTCGGCCACCTCGACTACAAGTACCTGCGCTGGCAGGTGATCGATACGCCTGGAATCCTCGACCACCCGCTCGAGGACATGAACACGATTGAGATGCAAAGCATCACTGCGCTCGCGCATCTGAAGGCTTGCGTGCTCTACTTTATTGACGCGAGTGAGCAGTGTGGGTACTCTATCC
>JAJOHG010000616.1:0-11036 GCA_021029095.1 Phellopilus nigrolimitatus
CGTGGTCACTAGACAGTACTGGACTGGACTTCGTCATCATGCTCGGAAAATAGATGATCCCCGACGCCGAGGAAGGTCACCGAAGAAAGATGAGCGTTAATCGGAGATCGGTCATTATGAAGGAGTAAAGTTTGTATGTTGAAGCTCTTTGAAAGTTGGCACCGAAGTTCTGACAAATATATAGCGAAAGATCTTCCTCTCGATCACTGTTTCTAAGGATGGCTTTCAGCGCATCGGCGCTCTTGATATAAATTCAACATAAAACAAAGAACCCATATGTTCTTCTGATTTACTGGCCAGGAAATAGAGAAGCCCCCGCTCGCCTTTATACTTCCGGGTATTGGCATTGACGACATGTACATGCATGTTTATTCTGAACGTTTAACGAAAGTAACAAGCTTCGTTCTGAGTATTCAAAGTTGGTGAAACCCAAGGCTAGCCAATTGCGAAACATTATTTCCCAAGTACATACTTGTAGTGACCGGGCCTGGACGATTGTCTTCGCTCCAACCAAAGTATCGCAATAGTCAAATTTCCCAGTGAGAAGCGGATAGAGTACTCACAGTCTGGAGTGTGAACCTGGTAGTGATAGACACTTGCAGAAACGGTTCCTACGCGCGCTGGAGACTAGATAGGAGTAATGATACTCTTTGATGCACGTACTTAAGATAGCGCAAGAACGCACCCTTAAGATATGTACACCCAGCTAGGGGTTTCAAGAATGATAGAGGAGCGCCAGCGTTATCGTGGAGATTGGAGATTGAGAAGGTAAGGCTGTGGCTAGCGTGTCCAGGCCTTTGCTAAAGGTAATCCGGCACAAACGAGGGTCATTCCCAGAGCGAGATATATCGCAGCTAAAGTAGGGCCAGATATGCTGTAAGTAGGACTGGCCATAGGCCATGACTGATCTTTGGGATCTAGAAAGTAATTCGTCCGGTGTCCTTCTAAACTGATTGAAGCATGTCCGTAGCACGTTCTATCGCGTGAAGATGCCCAGAGCGAGTCCGAGGTATGACGAAATGCCAATGAGACATAGAAAGGTGGCTAAAATGGCTCATGCGAAAGAGCGCTCGTGAGTCGTGCGAGTTCATAGATAGCACAAATTGTTTTAGCATGATTGTTTTCATGCAAAAGAGAGCTGAGTTGAAATTCAAGGCAAGCTGAGCCCTTTTGGTCCCGGGAAAGTTCTGAGTCACCGAGAGCGGCCCGTGTTCGTGGCCCGTGACGGCGTGAGGCTGTGAGAGCACGCGAGCATTCCCACGCATACCTAAATGAAGCCCTCCTTACGTCGTTTCACCCCTTGGTCTTGACTATAGAACTCCTTCTATCCCGTCGTGATGCTCGACAAGGATCCCTCTTCTCCCATGGCCCAGCCTCCCAAGAAGAAACGTGTACAGGACCAACCACTTTCTCCAGATGCAGGTCAAAAGCCAATTCAGTTGCAACGACGGCGCGTCTGGAGAGCTTGCGAGAGCTGTCGGTGCGTGCGCATTCATCCCACCGCAGTAACACGAACAAAGATTGACTAAAAAATCATGTTGAAACATTTTCTTTATAGAAAAAAGAAGGTCAAGTGCGATGGCATGGAGCCAGTGTGTTCACAATGTTCAGCGACAAATACGGCTTGTACTTGGCTGCAGACGAAGGACCGCGCCGCTCTCAGCCGCCAGTGCGTCCTTGGTGACATGTCTTAATGTTGTTGTCTTTCTGATTACGCGCAATCTTGCCCTTGTTCCTCTAGCTATGTTCAAGAGCTCGAGGCCCGTCTTATGCATATGGAAGAGGTTTTCAAACAGGTTAAACCTATCGTGGAAGTGATAGAGAAGTCACCGAACGGAGGCCAGGTCCCTATCCAAGGAATTGTTGATGCATTGCAAAATCAAAATTCCGGGTCTCAGCCGCCCATTTTACAGGCATCATCACACAAGCGGGCGTCCTCGGAGTTATCGAGCTCGCCTTCGCCCAAGTCGCCGTCCGTGAGATCGAGTGCAAACGACGACGATATGTCGGAGTCGTTTGGACAGTTGGCTTTGGATGAACATGGTCATTTACGATGGATAGGCGGCTCGTCGACGATGTCATTGATACAGTCTTTTCGCGCCCTGACGACGTCTCCGCTCCATCGAATCTCACCAATGGAAGACGATCCTTATTCTCCAGGTCCAAGTGCAAACAAACTTTATTTCCCCGCATCTGTATTTTTCGGAAGAATACACGCACTTCCAGAAGCAGAAGAGGTCGAATACCCTGACAGGGATCTCGCGGACACAATGGTGTGCATACTTTTGTGACGCTGTTCTTGCTTTTCTCATTATCTAATACTTTTTAAAAGGTAAACGCATACTTCAGTCGCTTGCATTTCTTACTTCCTGTTATCGACAAACCCTCCTTTATCATTGCCTATAATCATTTGATGGAGCATAAAGACGAGGTGCTTTTTGTTCGTGCGCAAACACCTTTCATCGCGTTGGTATTCGCGGTATTCGCATGCGCAGCACGTATAGTCGATGATCCCAGGCTTCATAATAATGATGAAGGAGGGCTCGGAATGGTCTATTATGAACGGTGAGTGAAGTACAACAGAAAATGCTCTGATTTATCCTAAGTATTCATGATCTTTCAGCGCATTAATTCTCCAATACATCAGCCACGCATCCATACAAATCACACATGTGCAATGTTTTGTTCTTCTTTCGTCATTCCTCTGTGCCGTGAACTGCCTCCCGCAGGCCTGGTTGCTCGTGGGCCAAGCGGTTCGTATGTCCCAGGATTTGGGCCTGCATGTGAGTTTACATATTTCTTACACCGTACATCATTCGGCTCACATAGTTAATATCAATTTTAGCGATATTCTCGGCATATATCCATCAAACCCATCGAGAAGCAGGTCCGCCGGAAAGTTTTCTGGTGCGTTTATTCGCTAGATCGAATGCTGGCGATGGCACTCGGTCGGCCAATAGGGATAGAGGACACGGACTGCGATGCAGACTATCCCGTAGAATTTGATGACGACGAACTTCCTGAGTTCTTCTCTGGCGCGCCGATGCAAAGATCACAGCCCTCGCTGATGGTTGGCTTCATTGCCCTTGTCGATTTATACAAGATCGCTGGACGGGTTTGCCGCCAAATCTATGGTATCGATAGATTTAGGGATCATTTGGAGCCGGAGAAAGTGCAGGAGCTAGTGGAACAGGCGACGCAGCTTGACGCCGAGCTCGTAGAATGGTGCAACCAGCTACCATCGACATTCAAATCGAGTCCGACAAACGAAGCTCAGGTGACGATGGGTGCCGTGCTGTGCAGTCACTATTATTCCATCCTTACAACCCTACATCGCAACTTCCTGCCAATCACGCAGAGCCATTACACCGGTCTGGCGTCTTCTCTCAAGGCAGTCCACACTGCTCGGTCGTGCATCCGGCTGGCGCCGTCAGTCAAGAATGTCGTCCCGTCCTCGCACCACCTTGCGTTCTTCATCCAGCACCTTTTCAGTTCAGCTGTGATTATCCTCTTGTATGCGATGCATATTTCTGACAAGGAGGCGGCGCGTGCGGCGATGATCGAGGCAGAAAGCTGTATGGGCGTCGTATCCGCTTGGGATGGTGTCTGGCCAGGCGCACGCAAATGCAGAGAACTGTTGTCCGAATTGGCGAGCACAGCATGGGATGCCATACGCAGGGGCACGCCGTCAGCGATGAACAGCCCGCAAGGCTCATCTCCGTTCAATAGTGCCGTCTCTCCGTCTTCGCCGACGCGAACACATCTGCAGCGTTCATTGTCCGGTAGGATGATTAAGCCCAAACCCGCGAGGGGCAAGTCCCGGGATTCTCGCGAGAGGGATAGGAGGCGGTCGGTCTCTGTTCAAAGATCTCGTTCTTCGGCTCCTGGTCCATCTGGTTTAGGTGAGCTTAGCAAATTTCGCTCTTAGGCTGTTAGCTAATCATAGTGTTTAGCTCGCAGGGCAATTTCTCAGAAACGTCCGCACGACGAAATGGAGCAGCCTGAGGCTTCTGGCTCAGCATCACCAGCTGGCCGGGCTTTCCACCAATCGTTATCTTCGGGTCTCAATTTGAATCGGCAGGAATCGCCGCAGCGGGGCCTCGTAGAACGAAAAAGCGAGCGTCAGGTTTCTTTCATGCCAACCTCGCCTGTCTTTGGGCCTTCCCTCCCGCCTGCTAACGACCCGGACTCGATGAAACTTTTGTACAACATACCTGACCCATCCGTAAATTGGAGTGCGGCGGGGCCTAGCTCAAACAACAGGGATATGTTTCGCAACGTATCCCAGGACTCCGATAACTCTAGCGGGTACTCCTACAATGCACTTTCGCAGAATATGATGGACCCTGCCGGTCTCATGGCCTACGGCTCTGCGCTCGAGTCGATGATCGGGGGTGTCCAGCAGCAGCAGCAGACACAGGAGGACTCACCGCCGTCTTCGTCGTTCGCGACGAACGGACTGCCGTTCGCTGGCCTTGACTTCATCCGGAACTACACGCCTGGGGTGTACGACGACGGACCTGGACAGGATGGACTTTGGCAGGGCTTTGATGGTGGCGAATTCCGATATGACCCAGATCTGCAGTTCTCACTCGGTGAGTTCTCGATGGATGGCTCCGACTAACTGTATCTTCCGTGCGGATATTTTCTTTCACTACTTCTCTTTTCGTTTTTTTCTTCCTTTCTTTTTTTTCTTTCTTTCGGGAAATGAACGGTGATCGGACTGCTCTTCCGCTCGTTTGTCTTCCTATAAATATTCGACATGGACATCAATACTTGCTGACGACTTTATTACCGTGCAAGCGTACGGAAGCTAACTGCTGTGTAATTTAAACTACTATGTGTATGCCAACTTTTGACTAGTACTATTTCTTGGGTTTGTATGTTTGTTGTAAACACCACACTTAGATTCACTTTAGACGATAGACGTTAGACACGCCCTGCTTTCCACTGGTAACCACTACTTTTCCCCGATGATTCTGACTAGCGAAACAAGTGGGGTCTAAGGTGTTGCTTGAGTCCAAGTCACTGTCGCTATCTTAAACCTGCTGCTACTAGTGGAAAACCGAGAAGTATACCGACTAAGACTTAATGCGAGCTGACATGGACGCAACTTAAAACCAAAGGGCAACTGGACTAAGTTCCACCCAAAGTTTCATGTGCAATCGGGGTAAATAATACGTGTTAATTACATACAATGATACATACGCGTTTTCAAATTCTGGCAGTCGCTCGTAGAGCGCTCAACACGAGTCTAAAAACACAACAAATGGCTACAATGTTATGTATTCAACCTCAACCCAATCTCTCATCTGCCTCCTGCCATCGGGTTCATGAAGCAAGAACCTTCTCTTTCTCTGTCACCGCAGCCTTGCCTGGATGGCGCGGTCTCATCTAAGTCGCTGTCTGAAACGCCCATGCCTATTACGCCTCGTTCGGTCTCTCCCGTGATCAAACTATCTGCGAGTCCAAAGCGGCCACGCCGTCTGCGCCGGATCGTCGAGGTGGTGGTGCCGCCCGTACCTCATTGGCTTCGTTCTGCAGATGATACTCGTTCAGCTTCGCTCAGGAAGGAGCAATCGGCATTCATCAAGCCTGTCCCAGAAGCAATAGGGCCTTTAAAGGATGAAGATGTTACTCTACCTTCAAGAGGGAGCGACAAGGCGGATCCGATAGTTGTTGAACAGGTTGATGAGGCAGAAGTTGCGGCTCTAATGGCTAAGATAAAAAATGTAAGGCATTCACTTGCATGTCTTGAATTTCATTAACTAATATCATTTATATAGATCAAAGTGAAGAAAGAAAAGGGCAAAAAGGAACTACCCTGCCTTCCCGATGACACTGTATATGCCATCATCAAGCAAATGGGACTCCTCCAGTGTGCCGTAACCTTAGAAGATTTGTCCCTGCTCCATACACCTGTCAACCGCAAGTTCCTCTCGGACGTATACGGTGGCGGACAACAGCAAACATTCCCAGAACCGCGCAAGGAGAAGGTCGCTGAGCACGGGATTACCGCGTTCATGTGCTTGAATCTCGCTTACAATCCGCTCGCAGCGCAGATGCCCGGCGCCCCCGGATTGTTCTTCGGTTGTACGCGGATGGAAAACAAAGGATGGAAGGACAAGAGGGACCGGCGAGTGTATAAGTGCATCAATCGCATTGGCGCCAATCAGTGGTTGTATCTGGGCGACTACGAATTGGTAAGCGGACGGGAGCTGACATCCGATGAGTGGAGATCACAACCTCGGATTGTACGTTACTGCATGTACCAAACCGAGTTACGAGCCAATTTCTGACATACTAGTAGTGTCGGAGGACGTGGGCGACTGGCCTTGCGACCACAGAATGGGGCCGATTCACGCGGGCGTATATACGCCTGCGACGTAACCTTACGGATGATGAACAAGTATCTCCCGAAGCCATTGAAGAGTTGGAGAAGAAGATGAAGACGCAGCCTCGTTTGGAGGATGTTACTGCAGATGAGATCGAGCATGCATTTGCTGTTGGACATATGGTATGTTCTAAGTGCCATTCAGGCCATATTTACATGCATGGTGAAGCGTCTTGTACCAGCTTATTTCAGTTTCTGGAATGCAATGCGTCTACTACGACGAGAACTTCCAGCGCGAACTCGTTGAGAAGTTTCGCACATGGGTACCACCTTCGCCAAAGAAGAAAGGAGAAGCTGGTGGTAAACGCAAGCGGAACTCGAAGGACGAAGGAGGTGCTAGGAGAAAAAAGGCTACGAAGAAACCGAAGTCTGAGAGCGACTTGGAAGAAGTTCGGTCTGCACCAGATCTACCGCCTAAGAACGTGAGACCGCGTCGCGGGGTGCCGGAAGTCCCTGAGAATGACGTAGAATTCGATACGGACGATGAAGCGATGGACATTGACGATCTGAGTGCAATACGAGATGATGAAGAGGGCGGCGAGGGTGCCCCCTTTAAGGTTTACGCGGCGAGGGGAACGAGGAGCCGTCCAGCCAAGGAAGTCAAATATTTCTAATATCGGTGCCTTGCATTCTCTCTTTCTCATTTCCGGTGTTTGATTTTCCTCGCTTTTTCATTGCCGTCTGTAAATTACTAGTCTGATTTGAATAGTGCATATTTGCACTAGGTATTTTAATGATATCTGATTCTGAGTCTTGAGACGCTTTCAGCTTCGGCAGGATTTTAGGATTTAGCGGGAGATGCCACGGGACCGGGTACTCCAGCGCGTGTTAACCGGTGCGCGTGAGCGCGTCTGGCGTTGCCTTGAGTAGCTGTCTTGCTGACGTCCATCGCCCCAAGTACCATTCGTCATGCCTCACCCAGTCGAAGAGCTAACATCACCTTCAAGCTGGGCTCTTGTAAGACTCGTCTTTGAAATCTAGATAATATTATTCTCTAGACTAAATAACTGAGATACTTAGGTCGAAGACAAGTTCTCGCCGTTCGCAAAGGAAACCCTCGCGAAGATCATCGCATTTGTGACCGTGCGTTCTTCGTATCCTCTTGTACAAGTTATTACCTCAACAAAGATCTATATGTGCTCTTAGGATGAATGTCTGCCTGCGTCGAAAATTGCACACGCCCAGCTTCCGGCCGACCCAGTGAAGCGCTGGAAGACCGTCCTCCCTGTGGTCGAGGAGCTCAAGGCCAAGGCTAAGAAGCAGGGGTTATGGAACCTCTTCCTCAGCAAAGCCCATTATCCCGCGTTCGGCGTGCCGTTGACTAACCTCGAAGTGAGCGCATTTTCTAGCCTGCCTCTACATACATGGAAGTTAACGAGTGAATGTGGTTTTAGTATGCTGTCATGGCTGAGGTCTTAGGACGAGGCGGACAGATTGCCCAGGAGGCAATGAATTGTTCCGCACCAGATACTGGTAACATGGGTACGCGCTTCGAAAGGGGGACGTATCTAATGAAAAGTTTGGGCTCATAAGGCACTTGTAGAGGTACTTGCGCGCTATGGTTCGCCCGAGCAACAAAAGAAGTGGCTCGTCCCTCTGCTGAACGGCGAGATTCGTTCCGCGTTCGCGATGACTGAGCGCTTCGGTGAGGCTTCAAGTGCCTCGTGAATGTTTATTTATTCAGATACTGATACTTCAACTTATCCAGTCGCCTCTTCGGATGCCACCAACATACGTACGTCCATCCGGCGAGAGGGTGATGAAATCGTCATCAATGGGCACAAATGGTCTACCAGTTTTCTTTTTAAAACATCATAAACATATTCCTAATTACAGTAAACACGTGCAAAGGTACATCAGCGGTGCCGGTGACCCGCGCACAAAGCTGCACCTCGTCATGGGTAAGAGCGATGCGGCCAACCAAAATACACATGCACAACAAAGCATCGTGATCGTGCCGGCCGACGCGCCGGGAGTCACTGTCGTCCGCCCGATGCGAGTGTTTGGGTACGACGACGCGCCAGAAGGGCACTGCGAAGTGATTTACGAGAACGTGCGCGTCCCGTTGAGCAACCTCGTTTACGGATGGGGAAAGGGTTTCGAGGTGCGGATTTCTTTACTTGGAAAAGGACAACGTGCTTTAAAATTATTTAGATTATTCAAGGTCGTCTGGGGTACGGACAGATTCTCCCTTCAGATTGTAATTCTTCAATCATTTGACTTACTTCCTGCTAGGCCGGGAAGAATTCATCATTGTATGCGCTGCATCGGTGTCGCACAGAGGGCTCTAGACACCATGATCCAGCGCGTCACGGACCCGAGCAGGAAAACATTTGGAAAATACCTTTACGAGCATGGTATGTACTAAGCACGTTTCTTGAAGAATATAATTAAAGCCATCACGAATGAACTAATCACGTCTTATTGAAGGTACCGTCGTCTCTGATATTGCGAAATCGCGTGCTGAAATCGAAAGCGCTCGACTGCTCGTACTTAGCGCGGCTCTGCAGGCAGGTTTCTCTTCCTGATGCAGGAACTCGCGGATCTTACACGTTTCTTTAGATTGATAGGGTCAAGGCTAAGGGCGCTTTGAAGGAAATTGGCATCGCTAAAGTACATCCCTCCTTTTTTTGATGAGTTGCATTAACAAAATGGTCCCATATTCCAGTTTATCGTCCCCTCTATGGCGCTCCAAGTCGTGGACCGCGCGATTCAGGCGTTCGGCGCGGAGGGTGTCAGCCAGGACCAGGATTTAGCACAGGCGTGGGCAGGACTTCGGACGCTCCGCCTGGCTGACGTTAGTCCTTTGCTATTCTTTGCAAGTCTGCCTTCTTACTGATGAGAGGTATATTGTTTTGACAGGGTCCTGATGAGGTGCACATACAACAGATCGGTCAGCGCGAGCTGAAGCGCGCACCCGGGCTTGCAAGGCAGGCGGCAGAAATTAAGAAGAGGGAGGCGGAGTTGATGAAGAGACATGGTGTAAAAGCACACCTGTGATTGTGATGGTTTTGTAAGACCGTCTGAGGCGCTTTGTCTGTGTCCACCTCGCTCGCTCGCTATGAACATCATATTTGTATAACAACCGTGGATCTATCTTGGTATCGCAATCTTAACGCTGTGTTTTCATCATGTGTACGAGTTACCCAACCGAATGTTTTCCCCGAGGAAAACAAGGATTTGGAACGTCTTACGTTCAACTTCAGGTGCTTCGTAATGGTCGGGGGCAGGCTTGCATATGCAGTGCGATGACTCGCCGTCTTTACTATCCATATTCTTGCGCTTTTTCGAATAAGCCCGGTTCTGTTGCCTTAAAACGGAGAATTTAAACTAGGAAACGGCTATGAGCGATGAAGGTCCGAAAACCATGACCAATTTCTATACCATCCATCCTCTGCTATTCGATATCACACCCTTGTACCAATGCTCATCATTAAATTAGCCTTGCATCCCGTTTCAGAAAAGAAATAAGCTCTGTACGAAGCCACGAAATCAGTATTAGAAAATGTAAATGTACTTTCAATAATGACAAAGATGCAGTATCGGTTTATCGGGTTTAAGAAACGCTCTATGATCGTGTCCACGCTGGCAGTTCAGCTTGGAGAGCTGCGTCGGTGTCAACAAGAACAAACAAGTGACGGACGCCGAAAACATCCACGTCCTGCGTAACCGTAGGCTGCCATATACGACCAGCCGACAGCAATGGCAGATGAGACAGGCACGAATCCGACGCTCGACAGCGTGGACACCGACTTAGCCGCTGACGATGCCGACGCCGAGGTCAGCCAGTCTTTTCTTTGACAAGAATGCAACGGAGTTCTGATGCCTCTTGCACATTGTTTCTGCTCTCGATTTACTGCTTATGCGCGCATTACGGGAATTTACAGGAGATCCTCGCCATGAAGACGCGTCTGGAGGAGATCGAAAAAGAGGCAGCGGCGCTACGGGAAATGCGGGAGGCGCAGGAGCGGGAAGCGAAGGCCATAGCTGCCGTAGCCGCACCAACCGACCCAGACGCGATGGAGACGGAAGACGACCGGCAGGCGGCGGATGAAAGGAGTATTTATGTTGGTAACGTGAGTGCATATTCTTTTTGTATTTGAATGAAGCAGGGCGCTCAATGACTTCTGTGAACAGGTCGACTATAGCGCCTCTCCCGAGGAGATCCAGGCACACTTCCAGGCGTGCGGGACAATAAATCGAGTTACGATCCTTTGCGACAAGTTTACAGGCCATCCCAAAGGGCGAGTCATGAAACTTTTTTGTTTTCTTCTGAAGCTGATATTCGTCACCTACTATTAGCTTTGCATACGTGGAATTTGCCGACCCAGCGTTCGTAGAGACAGCTATGTCGCTTAACGAGTCGTTATTCAAAGGACGTTTGATTAAGGTTAGCCTGCTTTGTATTTCCTTACTTCTTAATTTGTTAAGAGTTGCTTGTGCAGGTCACTCCTAAACGCACAAACATCCCTGGTTTCGGCAGGGGACGAGGTCGTGGTGGTTTCCGTGGATCGTACAGGGGAGGAGGTCGAGGCGGAGGGTTTGGCTACCAGCCATACCGTGCCCGGGGCAGGTAAATACTCTAGCTTATTGGTTTGTTTTGCCAATGCTGAACGAACATGTGCAGGGAGAGGACGTGGTT
>JAJOHG010000617.1:0-11005 GCA_021029095.1 Phellopilus nigrolimitatus
GCACCGACCGCCGGCACAGTGCAGACGTCTTACAAGCGGCGATAGTATACACGCACGCGAGTCCACGTCATATTAATTTTATCGAGACCGCTCTGCTTCCTCGAGCTCTCTGCAAGTGCATTTAATGTACAGAACCTGAGAGCACTTGCGCGCTCCGAGACCCGGACGAGCCGCACCGGGTGCCGAGCCAGCGCTTCAAAGACGGCAGACAGAACGTACATATACAGTGGAACCTCCCATATTGCAAAACTCTCATAATGCATAACCTCCCATAATGCATAGATCCGGGTTTCCACCGGGTCGGTAGATAGAAAATCCTTATATGATAATGCATAAAACTATATATGCATAATGCATAGCCAATTTGAGTAAATTAAATATGGATATGCATTATGCGAGGTCGGTTACCATCGGGTTGCGACACTTTCATTATTTATTTTCTCCTTTTCTTCCACATTTTTTCACCTATCAACACTATGATGAGGATTTGACAGTTCATTCCGCAGACCTTCCCCATCTTTTGGGAGAATCCCGGTTGCCATTGAACATTCAGCCAGATTTCAGGCAGTCTCACGGCCATCTCCACCAACTCAGAATAAAGCTGCGAGCAGAGCACACAAAGAGCCTTGTACAGCCTGATATCACACAGGTTTTTTTTTCAGCTTAGGGGATGTTATAGCAACCCGATAAATACCATCATAGCTTATCCTCTGATTTTAATGGTTTAATTACCTAATAAGTCAAGTTTCTCGTATTGCATAACCTCTGAATAAGCATAAGCCGACCCTTCCACCAACCTTTATGCAGTATGGGAGGTTCCACTGTATGTACATATGTACGCGCCCAATCCCGCACACGCGCGCGCCGGCTTTCTATCGACGCGCGCCGCGGCGTCCTGCGGAGTGTCCGAGGCGACTCGTCTTAATCACCGACCTGACAGACGGCGCTCGACGCAGCCCCCGGGCACCGCGCGCGATAAGTAGGGAAGTAAGGCAGAGGACGGAGGCAAATATATGTAGATCGGCAGATCAGGCAGTCCTCGCGGTTTCGTGTGCGTGCTTGCTTATCGCCAGGACGATCTCTAATTTTTTTTTGTTCTTTGTGATGAGGATGAGTCACCGCTGACTACTTATGGGTGCGTTTCTGATATCTCCATATAAGCCTCCGTCGTGATCGTCCCGCCGTGCGTACGCGTACGCCTCCGGCCTAGTGTCGAAGAAGAACTTCGAAGCATACGAGACTCACGCAGTGCATTATAGAGTGACAGTGGCGGCGTGCCAAGCCAAGGTTCGTCTCAATTGCATTGTCTCCGCCAATTCTCGTCTCCGCTATCTCGATAAATGAGTGGTCTACGCAAAACGAAGGAAAGAGGGCACGGCGACAAAAAACAGGGGACGCGTAGACTTAATGGCAAGGCCGCCCCCCGGGTGTGCACGGAGCCACTGACCGTTCATGAGCGCCAACGTGGGCAGCGGAAAGCAATGTGATTCGCGCGCCTCCGTCGACGCCGGCGCTGGATTGCGATTATCGAGGTGGAGGGACAGCCACACTGCCTCGAGCCATCAAAGCTTCTAAATGCTGATATGTTCTTCACTGACATTAGACGCTCGACTTCTATTAAGGAGTCTGAAAGCAAGATTCGAAAGTCTAGTATGTTCTACGAGTCGCCGACGGGGACGGTGCCCGTCGAAAACGAGGAAAGAGACTTCTGGCCCGCTGGCTTCTTCTTCCCTTCATAGGGAGATCAGCGCGTCGCACAATCTAACTTAGAGCTTGTGTCTAGCTCTGGCTTGCTGGCTTTGGCGCGCCCGGGCGCCCCTAGTGCTCCGTGCTTCGCTGTCTGCGCCGCAAATTGCGCTTCAATTGGCTTCTGGATCCTCAGGCTCGTCTCGGAAGACTGAGCTATTGAGAGTCTAAAGATATCTGCAGCATGTCATCAAAGCTTTCGCGCCCACGGATGCAGTCGCCCACAATGACGCCATTTACGGAAGATGCTCCTGTACGTGATTGCTATGGCCGTGGCTGCCGACGCCCCGCGCCTTCGCGCAATTGAGTCTGCTTAATGCTCTTATCTGGCTTTGCCTTATTTTAGCTTTGATATTCGGCTGCATGTCGAGAAGAAAAAATCCTCCGTTCATCGCAAATTGCGACCCACGTTTGACTGGCTTTGTCTTCCCGTATTTCGAGGAGCGAGCTCCGCGGTGGCGGCTGCGTCTCAATTTCCTGTTGTAATAGAGGAAGGGAAGGAGAAGCGACTTGTATCTATATGAAAACTCACTTCCCAGGAAATAGAACGATGACGTAGGCGACTCGGTGTTCGTGCTTAGCAGCACTTCCGTCCTTGTACCACGCTCGTGTACGCCTTGTAAGATCTGCCGGATTTTCTCTGCCCACGAAGGAACTGAAGTTCCTCATGCGCTTTATTTGATTATTTTACGTCACCTTGAACTCACCAGCCACAGTTTGCTTGCGCTTTCACAAAGTATAACCGCATCCGAGACTACCCTGAGAGCCCGTGTGGGAGAAATTTTAACCTCAAACGATTTGCCTTTTCGTCTCATCAGGTGTAACACGGTCGTGCACGCCTTGGAAAATCTGCCGGAATTTCTTTGCCCACGAAGGAACTTAAGTTCCTCATGCGCTCTATTTGATTTTTTCCCCGTCACTTTAAGCTGACCAGCCACAGTGCATTCGCAGGGGTATGAGACTGCATCCGAGACTAGGCTAAGGGTCGGAACGATGACAGTGGGTGAAAGAAAATTTGACCTCTCGACTTTTCCTTCCGTCACCAATATCTCATCAAGGCTGCGGTGGTCGTCAGTCGACCCCGAGGCTCCCAACGCATGCGGGCAACCTGACTGAGCAACCGACAGAAAATCGCAAACTCACACAGGGTGTCTTCCTAAACATGCCTTCCTGGTATAGTCTGCGCGCAACGCATTCCATTCTCCAGCTCGACTCGTATACTTAGTTCGCAGTTTGTTATCTTGGTCTCAATCAGTGCCATCCCCGTTTTCTCCTGATATACTTGGCGACCTCAAAGCCGTGCGTGACCGCGCACGAAGTCTAAGTGGTGGAGATGGGAATTCCAGTCTCGAAATCGGAGATCGCGGTGACGTGTCGGCTGCTTGTTCTTACGTGGCCTTGATCTTCGCGATGAGCGCGCGCGCCGATAACTGCACGCGAACGTCTTCTCTTTCTCGTGCTGTAAGCGGTGCCTGATCAGCTTGGGAATCGGACGAACGTTCGCAGTAAACCGGAGTTTTACAGTATTCACCGAAGCTTTGTGGCTCGCCTCTGCATCCATGATTTTCTCAAGTTCCGAATATCTTCGCGGGTCAGTTGAAATGAGTTTGAAATGATGGCAACTTCTCACGCCGTAGAATTCGAAACCCTTTCGAAAGAAAAAATAGAAAACGAAAAACAGCTCCAAGTCGACCGCTTCTCTCACTTCGTTCGCGACCGTCAAGACATCAGGTGAGGCGTCATAAGTCATTTAGTCCTTTTTTCCACTCCATCTGTGTCGGGTTCGATGCTTGGCGTCAGGAATTATCTGTGTTGGACCCGGGACACCCACGTGCAAAATTGACTTGTGCGCAAATATTCAGTGCGGACACAATAGTGTGGGTTATGTAACTGCAGAATTTTGGGGCGTTCTGAAATTGCAGAATCATCTCTCGCGTCCTTCGCTATTGCAGAAGTGAAGGCAAGATTTACAACCTTAGTCGAGGATAAGGCCCCGGAAGACGCCACTTTACAGTCTAACTGAAAAATGAAGTACGTGCATATGATCCACAATTTTGCGCACAGTGGAAACTAAAATATGGCAGCCAGAGTTAGGAAGGCGGCCCCGAAGACTAAGGTCGTGTGCACTCGGATGCATACCTACGACTCTCGCCGTCGACACCGACTCCGCCGGAGAACTCGAAGGTGCAGAGGACCTTCGAAGGCAGTGCAGGAAGTATCTGAGGACGAATACCTCTTTTTACGGAAATCGTAATCAATAATTCACTTGCACGTTTGCAAACTTTGAACCCCCTCCATGCCAATAGAGCAGTCGCCCTTCCGGATGAATGTGCGTGTTGGGTGGGGCTGGAGGACCTTTCGCTGCTGTTTCCCGGACCAGATACGTGCTGGGGTGAAGAGAGGAGCTTGTGCGTTGTACACCGGTAGTACGCTCAAAGCACTGAAGGCGTGAAAGTAGCTTCAATTTCCTGGTCAAGCGCGGTCACCATGCATGTCTTGGAAGTTTCATAGCTAAAAGCTCTCCTTCACAGTCTCTATCTTCCGAATCATCTGCAGTAGCTAGGATCACGGGCTCGCAATCTAAAGCAGTCGTTGATAACTTATGGGATCCGCCAAGGTGCGCACATAGCGGATCATTCCGTGCCTTCCCATCCTCGATCTAGTGGACAGAGATTAGAAGACACTTCTTAAGTAAAGGCCTGGAGCGTATCTACGTCACTTGTAGGAACTCAATGCTCTACAGCGGTGCCAAGTCAGCCCTAAACTACCTGCGGATATTTTACACAGGAGATACTTTGATATCTTGGCTGACGATTTTTCTCAAATGAAGATATGAACGAGCTCGAAGTCGGAGGCCATGTAGACCTGGTGACCAGCACTTCTGACTTGCCTCCTGACGCGCCTCCTATCTCTACCCCGCTCGAGCCGCTGTAAACCCTCGTGCAAGACACACCCATGCACTCGACCTCACAGCCTGTTTGCTTTTTGAAATACATGCACCACCTCTTTACATTTGAGACACGAGGAACGAACACCGGTAAGTGATCATCGATCCACGTTGTTTCCACGGACCACAATAATAAAGCATTTCTATATCATGATCGACACCGATCGAACGTCGATCGACGCGAAGCATCTGGACCCCCGCAACATGCATTGAATCCACTTCACGGCAAACAGCGCGGGGAAGAAGTCCCTTCCCCGAGTCACGCTGGGACTTGAAGCCACAAGCCAGTTACCAGGCGATGGCCGCACTCAGCCCTTAACTCTTGCGTTGTTGCCTTCCTTCTTTTCTCGATTCTCCAGTACATGTACATGTAGTTAAACACACCTATAATCACCCAGGCCTTTATCTACTATAAAAACCGCACGCATTTGCAATAGCCTATCTTCTCCCTTGTCTCGTGTTATATCTCACCCTTCCGTACAAGCGTGTCATATGCAGCTGATGTGCGTGCACATTTATATACATGCATAGTGTGTGTGTTGTCTGGCAGCCAAAAACAATGAAGCAGCTGTCTACCTCCTCTAGTCTCAGGTATTTGTCACAAGGGTACTTACTACTCGAGAGCACGGCTGACCGGCGTTGGTGATTGTAGTCTTTTTTTTCGTTCTGCTACTTATTTTTCGTGAACTCGTCAGACAGAGCATGTGATCTGTCTGCGGCATGACAAAATCATGGAAAATGTTGTCGAGTTCGTGAAAGATCTCTCGATTTGTACGCCGATAGATCAAACAAGGCTTATCAAACAGCCGTGGAAGTAGAGTAGACTTGGCGGATATATTGAGTACGCTTTACTGCAATGGTATCTACGAATAAACAGACAGCAGACAATCAATGAAGGCTTTGAATTTCCCAAGTAAATAAGTAAAAAGAGGGTGATGAAGTGAATCAGATGAACTGGATTTACTTATAACAAAAAAAGGTGAGCAATAGACGGCAAGACGGTTTCTGAGTACCACATGAATTCTCCAGCATATCGTAGGTCGTGCAGACTTTAGAAATCAGACGAAAATGAGCCTCCCAGACCACGGTGGCAGAAGTCATTATATGGCCGAACATTGTTCAATTGCTACTCGCGTCAGCAATACACTTGAGTTATCGCATTTTCAAATTATTCGGCCTTCAGACGAGCTTATAAAAATTCGCAATGGCACAAAAAAGATCAATAAAATTACAATCAATAGCAGTAGATACATGTGGGAATCGAACATAACGGAATACAAAGAGTTCTCGGTAGTACAAATCAAAAAAAAAAAAAAATGATGATACAAATCGGTCCAGCCTGAGTCAAAGTCATAAACAAGTTGTGCAGTCACAATCACAGATCCGGAGAAAAAACAAATAGAAAAAGATAATACTCCTTGACGGTCCTTGATATCGCTCCCCATCGGCGCGTCGTCCACCATTACAATCATCCCTTTTCCAGTGGCCTCCCATTCATCCTGGCCTTGAGGTCCGCGACACACACCGCTGTCGCGGCGATCATTTCCTAAAGCATTTTGGCCGAGGTCGCGGTCATCGTAGCGGCAATAACCGCTGGACGAGCCGTTGTCTCGACGTTCACCATGGTTGTGATCCTCGCGGCATCGGTAGTCGTTCGAAGGACCTTGGCCTCGACGGTCATCACAGTCGCGGTCCTCATCACGCCGACTATCACTTGAGGCTCTGCTTCCAGAAGGTCCACGGTCATTCCACATGGGGCGCGGGCACTGAACATCGTCGCCACTACGTCTGTCACGTCAGAAACACGTCGCTCCCGCCCGGTGGCAGCGTCGGCCAGGGAAGATTTAGCGGTAGACGCAGAAGACTCAGAGGACGCGTCATCAGGGGTCGAAGCCGAAGAAACCCTAGCAGGCATAGAGGGTTCGGAGGGCGCGATATTATCAGAGATCGGCGCCGAAGAAATCCTAGGAGACGTCGAGGGCTCGGAAGAAGCGACAATATCAGACGTTGAAGCTGAAGAGGATGAGGGCGCAACATTATCAGGGGTCGAGGCCGGAGAAGCATCATCCGCATCATCCCAGAAAGGCATTTCCTTGAATATCGCGACGCGTTGCTCCCGAGCACGTTTCCGAGCAGGTCCTCCGCCGCCTCGCCGGTTGGCAGGTCTCTTCACCCAAGCAACTTCTTTTTTCGCGACCTCAGGTACCTCGTCGGCCGTAGAAGACAGAGTAGACTGCATTTCAGCAGGAACCAGAGTAGCCGAGGGCTCAGACGGCAAAGTCGGCGCGGCATTTTCAAGAGACGAGAACGAGTCAACGCAGGTATCAGAAGTAGAAGTAGACGAGTCTGCATCACAAAGCGCCGAGTCCATGACGATCACGTTTTCAGGCGACGGGAAAGCTGGGAGGGTCGAGGCGTCCTCGAGATCGACGACCTTTCGTTCTTCATTCACCGACGATTCCAAGGACGTGGCTGAAACCTCCGAGTCAATAGAGTCCGAAATGACGCTTTCCATAGAGCCGATTTCACTCGAGTCTTTCAGGGATTCAGTGCTCTCGAGTATGACCATGAGCTCGGAGGTACCAAGTCCAGAGTTGGCAGCATGCGTGCCTTCCTCACTCGAAGAGCCAGAAGACGAATCACCCGCTGCAGACAGCGCATCGTCCGAGAGCACCGCCGAAGATGTCTCACCGAGCAAGTTGTCAATGTTGACGAGTTCCGCGTCTTTGTCTTCGACGTCCGAGTTCTTCAGGTTATCAGTGCTCTCGAATGTCTCCGTAAGCTGAAGGGTGCCATCAGGTTGGGATTCCGCAGCGTACGCGCCTTCCTCGATCGAAGAACCAGGAGCCAGGTCAACCATTGCAGATAGAGCGTCGTCGCAGAGCGTTGCTGAAGATCCAAAGCTAGGTAAGGACTCCGCGTCGACCGCGTCGATGAGTTCTGAGCCTTCGACTTCGACGTCATAACCAGTCGACGATCCCATCTCCGCTTCCTTCTGGTCCGCTTTCTCGTACGTGAACACGACCTCAGATACGACAGCCACAGCAGTGTCATCAGCAGATGCCTCCGGCGCAGAGAAGACGTTGCTCGACAAAGACATCTCCGTAATGTTCGCGTCCTCGTCACTCGAAGCAGAGGTCGGAAGAGAAGTAAGCAAGATGGCGTCGTCGACAGTAATCTCAGTAGCAACAAGTGCCTGAAAAACGTGTAAGCAAAGCAGACTGAATACGTTCACACAAAGCTTACCAGAATGCAATCGTCGATCGAGTCGTTGTTCACCATAATAGGAACGTCGTCTTCCAGTTCCACATCCGAAATCTCCATTTCGAACACTTCTGCAGTCTCTTCGGTCTCTCGAGAACCAAGATAGACAGCGACATCCTCGACGAGACTATTGAAAGTGCCTATACCCTAATAAAGACCCATAGATAAGCGGATGCTATTATTGCATGAAGAGAGTGCTTACCAAAACGAAGCAAAACAATGCGCATGTCTCGCCTTTACGCATGATTAGAACACACCTGACGATCTAGTACATGGACGATATCAGAACTGCATTCAAAACGGCGCATTGCTCGTTAACACACCTTGTAGATGAAGGCTACGTATTGAAAGAGCGAGCTGAATGTTGAAACGATTAAGAACTTGAGCCGCAATGTAGATTTCGAAACCTGCAATTGCGGCATGAACGTCAGCAGGCCGTAGAGGTGCGAGCCGGTTGTAGACTCACGAAGACTCCAAAAGAAACCAAAATCGCGCTAAGAGACACTCCGATAACAGCAAAGCCCTCGACAATTTCCCTCAATTTTGGACTAAGTGACTGCGATCGCATCGGAGGCGCGAACTTTGAGTCCGCGGACGGCTCGACGTTGGCGGCCTTAAAGACCAGCTCGGCGTCGGCGTCCTCGGTGTCACTTCCCGCGTGTGCGACAATGTCTGCAGCAAGTGTTGGGATCGATGGCGTGGTATTGGACGGTGTAGCATCGGACGGCGTGGCATCGGTAAGCCTCTCCGAGTATGAAGTTTCGATCTCGTCTTCAGATTCTCTTGATGTCATGATACGAGAGGACGCGTTGGCGACCATTTCGGCGCGGGCGATTGATATGTCTTCGAGAATGTCTTTCTGGTATAGTAGGGCGCCATAAATTAATACAGCGATTGCTGCCTAAGAAGCCCGGTCATGTGAGCGGACATTAGACTATCCAAAGAAGAGAAGACGTACAATGATACAGAGCGCGGCAAGCATAGTTTCATAAGTCATAGCTGCCAGAGAAGAGACCTGTCGCAAACGGAAGCGTGAGCCGTCGAATACAATAAATAAAGCGCATTTGAATAGCTCACAAGGCGTACAACAGCTGCGTCGTAAACATAGTGTGCGATTGATCCAAACCGATAATAGATGCGCTCTCTGATGACAATAGCGAGCTTGAAGGTTGTTGAAGCCTATCACCGCAGCGGGTATGTTAACAGATCATGGTAGCACGAAATAGAGTAGACGCACGATAGTCACAAAATGTACTCCAATTGCAGAGAATTCGTTAATAATTTCTCTGACCCCTGAAGCGAGTGACTGCTCTTGCAGTGGCGGCGCGAACTCTGAGTCCGCGCCTGTGATTTCGACGGACGGCTCGACGTTGGCGGCCTTAAAGACCAGCTCGGCGTCGGCGTCCTCGGTGGCATTTCCCGCGTGTGCGACAATGTCCGCAGAGAGCGTTGGGGTCGACGGCGTGGAATCGGACGGCATGGTGTCGGACGGTGTAGCATCAGACAGCGTGGCATCGGTAAGCGCCATGGGTTGCTCGACGTAAGCGGCATACGCCTTCTCAACGTCCGCAACCCCGGCGGGTATACCCATGCCAGCGTCCTCAGAGACCGTGATAGATGTGTAGTTACCGTGTGCGAAGTGTTCGTCGACTGATTCCGGAAGCTCGAGGAGCTCGATGACGGGCGGTGACGAGAAGCATGCGGGGGTGGCAAAGGCCTGTCCAATATTGTCGTACGGCGTGTATTCCGGGTGCCTAGGTGCGTAGTCCGATGCGAGAGTAGAAGACGGTGCAGGGGTGGATCCGAGGGAGGTGGCAAGGTCCTCGCCGCCGCACTGGAACAGGGTGGAGAGGAAGTCCGCGTTGACTGACTGGGTGGCAAGGTCTAGCACGGCGTGGTTCTTGAACGACTGCGCACCGTACAAGGTCTGTGCAAACGAGTACGAGGTGTCGAAGTCATACTTGTCCACATAGCCGGACTGACGGACGTGGAGGGCGCGGTCGTCGTTGACGGGGGGAACGAGGGACAGGACGAGGGAGAGAGTCGGGGCGAATCCCCGGAGGAACACCATGTTTCCCGGGTTGCTGTTGAGAGTGCTTCGAGTGGAGAGTGCCTCTGCTGCTGGGGAGATGGGGGAACGAGGTCAAGAAACGAATGAGGGAGACGGGAGTGGCAGGCAGGTATTTATATGCAGCGAGAATTATGTCAGGAACGCGCTCTCGGAAGCGCAACAAGACGCGTCGGTGGCGGGAATTTCCCTGTTTTGGACAGACTTCTTCCACTCGATGACATGTATGACGTCTCGCGTGACGCAAGCATTCGATGAAAATGCAGGTCAAATCTCGTTCAATCTTCAAGCAGTGTACATGCAGAACTTCGGTATCGCCAAGTCGCATGAAGCACGTTGGGATCGATAGCGGCATTTGCATATGCAAGTGCGAAAGAAGATGAGTTAAAACGTTTCTCACAACAATTCAGCCGACAAAATCCTACAGTTCTTTATCCTTTCGGACAATTTTCTCCTTCAAAGTCCTTCTCCTGCGCCCCAAAGTCGAATTCTTGTAGTTGAAACCGTTCCATCTGAGGTTGGTCGAGAACAATTTGTTATAGAGTTGGAATTTTCACTTTGGAAAACTTGAACACACGACTTCACGTCGCCGACTGGCTGTGTGCAAACAGCGTTCGCCCGAGGAAGGTAGATAGATACGACTGCATTTTCAGGTCCCGGGAGATTGCCTTGACGTTGTTGAGCCGAAGACCAAGCACGATGTACACGTGGAGAAGAGCGAATAAAGTACCACAGAGATGGGCGGCGTGAAGCGAGTTGCGACTTGATTCGGCAACTGCCGTCGATCCTATCATTTTCGAGCTCCCTGAATCTAGACGCAGACTCTAGCGAATGATCTTTTAATTCTCGCTTCATTCGACCCTCTTTTAGAAACACAATGACAATATAGTACAGTTATCCACTCTCTAAACACATGCATTAGCGGCCCTTCTACGCGCCGAACGACTTTTCCTTTGGGAGGGCCTCCCTGGTAGAACTTC
>JAJOHG010000618.1:0-10993 GCA_021029095.1 Phellopilus nigrolimitatus
TCGATGCGGGATCCAGATGGCCGTTCGGAGAGCTCCCAGTTTCACCGGCCCAATGCGATTCGCTCCTACTTCCCATCGCGAGGCTCTGCGGACCAGCTAACTTTACCGTCTCAAATGCCTGCCGAACTTGGAAATCTTCGGTCGCATTTTTTTGAGTCGTGTTCCACGAAACTCTCTAAAAGCACGTATATGTTGACTCGGGAAGACAGAGTCGGCCTGGCATATTCCAACTCCGTAAATTTGTTGACCGCTTTCTCCAATCACAACCGGGTACTGGTCTATGTCGTTCTCTACGTCGGAACTGTATTTCCCGCTTGGCTCACTTGTCATTCGGAAGTTTGGCTCCGGCGTATCAAGAAAAGCACTTTTTTCAAGATGCCATCATCCGAACATACGAGGTCATTTCTATCGCCGAGCATCTGCGCATATCTCCTTTACTGCGGCCTTCACCACCCGCTGCAACGATTTCGCCGTGCGTTTGCACGTAAAGTACAACTTCTTTCCTTAGACTCATCGTTGAGAACACTTCCCGCTTCACTTACTTTTTGACGAGGTTCCGGACACATCGCGAACGATAATTTACGATTAGATGATAATTACCGAAAACGCATAGTATTGTAGTGACTCCATAGTACGTGAGTTTGTACCGATAATACAGTTCAGGGTGCTAAATAATGAGAAAATTTTTAAAGAGGTTTTGCCATTTGATGAGAAGAAGAATGAGTTCATGCAATCAATACGCATAAATAACGCGTTATAAACGCGTTCAGGAAGCGCGTGATCGACGCTCATTTCGCACCTCCCATGTCCGAATCTGAGCCACCTGCAATCGAAGACCGTACCATCCGAGCGCCGCTTTGCCCCATCCTCGAGCCCATCACAAAAGTCACGGAAATCGAATTCTTCAAGGCATGCTTTAGGGCGATATTCGCTGGTGAGCCTCCCCGGCGCTCCGGCTGCTACCACAACGGTCAGTGGCCACGGTCTTCTTTATTGACTTCGCGTCGTCCCTGCACAGCGCTCCACGCCCTCAGAGGCCTGGGCATCGCGCACGGGGACATCAGCCCCGCGAACATCCTGTGCTACAACACGAAGACCCAGCCCTTCCCGCGAAAATTGAAACCGGCGCCCGCGAGAGACCATGCCTTGCTCGAACAAGCGGCAACTCAAAGCACCGTCCAAGACCCAGCAGCGATGGAGGTAGAAGGCGCGGATGACGACCCGCCGCTCCTCCCCTTGCCCAAGCCCCCGCCGCCTGCAACGCGCTCTGGGGACCTGTACTGCGGCGTGCTGAACGACTTCGACCTGGCTGGCGACAGCGCGATGGACAAGTATCGGATAGGCACGACTCCGTTGGCGGGAGGCTCGCTCGACAAACCGACCTGAACGCCGACACGATCCCGGGTCTGGGTGCGTGAGCCCAGAAACTCCGAGTGGACGGCGTCGCGCTGCCGTCGTGCGAAGCCACGATAAAGCAACTACATGGCAGATCGCATAGGCGCTTCGGTTGTGTCGATACCAAGTATATTTTGCCTTCGTTGAACAAGAGTCGACAACTTACGTGCCGCACACCCAAATTAACCATTCTCAATCAAAATCGTCCTATCTGGATTTGATATTCTCATATTACCACCAAATGTCGCTGCTCTACTTTGCAGCTTCGTTCGCTCAACGCTGCAAGCCCGTTAGCCAAGGGGAAGGAATGGGCAGTGAACGTTTGCAGTTCTGCCAAATGGGAGATTTTGTATTCCTAACATCATTGCTAGTAACGAGCCAAGAAACAGTCTATTTATTGACTGTTGGCGCTGGAGTCTATGAGAATAATAACGCAGTGTTCGTAGAAATCGTGGCGTCTGAAGAAAGAGAAGAAACAGCTCATGCAGTCACGGCGGTAGAAGCAGCAGGTAAAGAGGACACCGGAGAGTTCAAAGGCGTAAAAGGACCTCCAAACTTCTCCATGGCCAATGTAAGCTTTCTCCACGTGACGAGCTGGAGGGGCGTGTAGTAGTGCATGTTCGTCCACAGGAAGAGTCGTCCATACTCGGAATCCACCTTCGCATAATCCACTGCAGATAAGAAAGGTGACGTGTCAGATCAACGTGAGAGTTAGTAGAGCTTGAAAAGAGCTTACCTTCGACAGAAGACCGCATACTAAGATAAGACTTCGTCACGTCCGTGATAATGGCGTCAACTTCCCAACGAATGCACTACGCATGTTTGAGTTAATTTGAAAGAAGAAATAAAATTCGAGTTGAGATCTACCTCCATCATTTGTCTGGGATCGTTTACCGTCCAAACCATAAGTTTCTTCCCCGCGGCCTTGCACTCTTTCCTGAACCTGCTCAAACGTCAGAAAAAAAAAAACTGCGGATGGCCTAATATGGTGATCTTGTTTACCTTTCTCCTTCCCATGTCTGCAATGCAGCAAATCCCATTGAGAACGCATCACATCCCTGCCAGAAATACTCGCGTGCAACATATGGGCTCAGCCCAATATGGGCCCGACAGCAGTAAGGGATTAACGTCTTCGCCGGCTCAATGAACTTGGGATGCCAAAGGCCGAGAATAATGCGCGGCGCAAGGAGTGTCTCCCAGTTGTCGTAGGATGAAATGATGGTGTGCATGAGCGGAAAGAGACGCGTTGGATCATTGAAGACCTTCACATCGACATTGATAAGAACATGGCGATTCTCCTCCTAGATGAGAAACATGGTGAATACTAAAGTGGTAGCCTCGAAAGAACATACATACCTTCATAAGAAGCGCAACAGTTTCCGCGAACGTAGGAATTGCCTGCTTCGGCTCCTTCTTCGTCCTAGCATGCTCCATTCCGTCAGGACCATACCAGTTTTTCTCCCTTATCAAACCTAAAACAATAAAATGAGCAAATCGAAAAAGTAAAAATATCAAAAAGTATACCTTCCATGTCTGTCGTACGATCTAAACCTATAATAAATATTTTTGAATCATTGTCAAAGCCGCATAAATAAATCTGCTAAAGAACTGACTTTGGTCATGGAACATCATTACGACGTTGTCGAGCGACACATGGACGTCTGGGAGCGTATGTCACGGGGCGCACCGGGCGCATGCGACTTGGAAACGTTACCGCTCTCAATGCCCTCGCTGCCATCCCGCATCGCTTTCTCAAAACTCGCCAGGCTGTTCTCCGGATAAGCAGCAGAGGCCTTGATGATTCGAAATTGTATTTCGGACCGGGTTTTCCGAATTTGGGTGACCGGATTTGGGTGACACGCAATATGAGAAGGAGGATTACGGCACAGCAGCGTCAGGTGGACAGATGGTCAGGCAAGATAGGCAATTGGGAAGCATCAGTGGCGTTCTAATACGTAGAGCATGATGACGAATACATACACCTCGATGGCCCCAGCAATCTATAGACACGGAATGGCTGCCGTCAGTAACGACACTCCATATGAAGAAAAGAAAGAAACGAACCAGGCAGTCTACGCTCGCCCTCAGAAGCTGACTTGGTAGAGAACTGCGACATGTCAGCTTTGTAGAGGCTCAGAAATCGAGGGGGTCGGGTCCAGAGCCAACTGCGACAAAGGGAGATTGAAAAGTAAGCCAACCGTGCTGTCTCTCGTAAGGGAGCTGAGACAAGCCGGGTAAATCGCAAGACTGGGGAGACGAAGGATGGGATCGTGGTGGTGGTGGTACGATACGAGCCGCCGAGGGTTCGAGACGTTTAAGTACCCTCGAGCTGAAGCGAGACCTTCGAACGCCAGACATGGTTGCCGAGAATGGCAACATTATGTAGTAAATTTGCCGCTTATTCAATGGATCGTCCGTCCAGGTGCATCCAGGGTCGTCCGTTGCGGTTAGCCGTGCCCCATTAACTTTTCTCTCCTTTCAGATGGAAGACGAGAATAGAAAGGAACGTGCTCAAGAAGACCGAATAGCCCTTAGACTTTGCTGCACGTTTTCATTCCCAACTGTGCGCCACCCGGGGAATCCGATTGGTTCATTTCGCTTCGTATCCGCGGTAGGAAGCGCCCAGACACGTCAAGCGGTGATACTGCCGTACACGGGACTCGGTCATTTGCTTTTTATCTACCGTAAAACCTTGTCTGAGCTCCGGCTGACGTACAGAAGTTGACAGTAAAAGCGGATAAATTTTACCAACGTCGGAAACCGAACTGTCATGTATATCCGGAACTACAACATGCACGTTCTCGCCCACATATTTCTAACAGAATTCGGGTTACATAACGTACACCACCTCTTGCTAATATCCGTCGTAAGTTAGCTCCGGTGCTGGGTGCTCGTCGAGTGTGGGATCGCTCTGGTCAGAGTATGCCGCTACGCCAACTTCATGGCCAAATTCATCAGTGGACCAAGCATCTGTGGTGAGCTTAATCGGAATGACAAGCCGGGCGTCTGAGAATGGCGATTTTCCAGGATCTACAGGGTGCATCGAGAGAACGATGAAGTCCTTCAGGCGGCGTTAGAACTTCTGACGAAAAACAACTGAAATACAAAAGCCACCTTTACGTGCAGGCCACTTGCTTTGAAACCTGCGATCTTCACGCTCCGGTCCACTTTGAGTTCCCCGTACCATGCAACCCAGTCACGGCCACCTCCAAGGTTCGCTCCATCTTCTCTTCTAGCGTCGGTACCGTAACCCCTGAATACGCCTTCGCCGATCTGTACAGTCTTCCAAATGTCCGTGTTGTTACCGCGTGGGGGCGTCGCGCGCTTCGAAATACTCCTTACATCGACGCTCGTCTGGCGAAGGAGTTGTATGCGAGTCATCCCTGGCTTCGAGAAGGCGAGGTCACCAGGATTATTGTAGTCATAAGGGCCGGAAGAAGAGCGAAATACCGCGGGAGCATAAGGAAGGTATGAGGCGAGGGAAAAGGCAGATGATATGAGAAAAAGATGGAAAGGTATGACGTCGTTCATACAGTATACATGCGTGTTCGGAAGATATAACTAGGAGTTGGGCACTAAGCTGAAGCAACAAGTGAAAATAGAAATTAAAACGGACATTAATATTGATATCGTCACCACGGGGGAGTTTCGCCTTAATGACTTCCCGGTGCAAAGCCCAATCCTCGTTATATATTGCAGATGGATGCGTAAAATTCGTCGTTAAAGAGCCTGGAAGAGGGAAAGCAGGACGCGAGCGCGGGCGAAAATTGAAAGGGGTTGACACAGTGCTATATGCGAAAATCTACAATTTAGTTATATGCACTTCCACGCGGATGATGAAACAACATACGTATTTGCGAGGCCAAATAGACTGACTTTGCGTCTAACAACAGTCGCAGATACAGTGTAGTCAATATTAGCAGAAAACCCAGGTACCCCGGAAAGATGCTCCTCAAAAGTTGGTGGTAAGGGATAGGTCGCCTTCCCGTCGCTGAATGTCATCGGAAGAGTAAGTGCGAAAGACAGAGACGAAGGACAGGGTCCCGGAGAGAATTCGCGAGTCCAAAGCGTTTTCGTGTCAAGACATAGCAAAGAAGTGTTCGTGCCCCCCTCAGCGATTTCCCTTAGGCGTAGGGCACCTTCGATCTAAACATAGTATAAAGTTAAGTAATTCGTAATATAATAAAATACTATGCAAATAAAATAAAAAAACCAAACATACCTTGACATCGACGCTGAGAACTGAATCGACGTTCTTGAGCTCCACTGTGCCCTCGACAAGTCCACCGCGGCCATATTCAGGAAGAGTAACATCGTCATTTTGGCCAACTAATCGTAGCACAACGCCGCCAGATCGCGAGTTCTTGACAAAGTTGCCCTGAGGCCGTCGAGCGCGCGGTCTTTGGGCAAGCAACTGCTCAGTGTCCGGCAGCTCATAGTGGTAGGATGGCAAGCTCGCCGTCGACATTCTCGTCTTCGAGGCTAGGTACAACTCGGCCTAGGCAGATGATGGTGGTCAGGGAAAAACCGCTGAGTCTTCTCCAGAAGCACGCAGACCGCGCGCAGCGCTGACTATGTTGGAGCATCTACAGTGTGTCTCAAGCCAAGCTTTGTGAACGTGGTCACGACTGGGATCTGTGCACCATGCGCTCCCATACGTTCGGCTTTGCCTCCGAATCTATAATTGGTCATAGTCGTTGTCGCTGTGGGGAAATCTGTCCATTCTACCGACGGCATCGACAGAACCGCGGTGCTGCGCTGCGCTCGTGGAAGAAGCGCAGTTGAGTCGTGAGTATCGCCCGCTCGAGGCGCCCATGTTCAAGCGCTCAAATGTAGCCGTCCTCGGCCGAAATATATAAATTAAAGATAACGCAAATCATAGAAAGGCGCATCAAGAATCAACAAAGTCCAAAGAAAATTCAAATTTGCTCAGAGATCATATGAGATCCAACTAAATGTTACCCAGTGCAGGTAGGCTTCCAAAATGAATTCTATCCCCTATTCTACAATTTTTAGCATGAACAACACCAGAAAAACTTGAAAGTAGACGATATGTACAGAGAGAATGACCAAGAGTTACGTCAGAAAGGCCGAGTTATAAGGAAAGCCCGTAGTTATATTTCTGAATGCATAAGCTCCTCGTAAATACCCATGCTCAAACAATGGGAAACAAGGCGTTTATGAACCAGGTATTTCACAACACCCTACGAGAGCGGCTAAAAGCAAGCGTATCCATTCGACGCTGACAATGTACATAGCTTCAGACACGCACAACATCGACGCAGCGTCTGCAGAATCGACATTACGAACTCCCAGGGGAGTCCGACGGGGTATCTGGCCTATCAACAAGTACCATTCCTTCGTCCTCCTCCGTTTCCGTGCCTCGATCGCTCCCATTTCGTCTTGGTAGCAGAGAGGGTGACGTATCGACGGCCAGTGGCGCAGATGCGGACGTATCTTCATCAGCAGCTTCATGGACCTCTGTAGGAGGTGTGTCGGGCCGGCTTGGCTCAGGAGCTTGCTGGGCAGGAATGGGGGTTATAATGGAAGATTTCTCCTCGCCTATAGTTTGAGGGACCTCGGGGCGACCGCCAGATATCTCGTACAGGGCTTCGAGCATTTGCTCGCGGACTTTCACTGCCAGCTCTCCGACGTCGGATGCCGTTAGGCCGACAGTTGGCACCGGCGGCAGAACTAAAAAAATAAACGATGAAAGGAAACCCAGAAAAGACACAAAACGTAATTTGTACCTTTGATTTTCAGCTTGCCGCTTTCGAAAACACCTTTGCGGTACAATCGGTAATAATGCTCGCAAACGACAGGTGTAATCGGCACACCCGACTGAACAGCAAGATGGAAAGCACCTTTCTTGAACGGAAGCAAACTCGGCTTCTCGCTGAGGGTGCGCGTGCCTTCGGGGAAAACCCACAGAGAAGTCTTACGATCTTTCATCGCCTTCCCCGCCTCCGTTACCGACTGCACCGCTCGGGCATTACTCTTGCGATCGATAAATACGGCGCCGGACAGCGTCATGAATTGACCCAAAAGCGGCATCCATTTAAGCTCCTTCTTCGATGTCATGGATGACTGGGTGGGTAATATACTGTAGATGCCGAATGGAGTACGATATGTGATTTTCCAAAGCAAGCATAGTCGGACTTAACGGTCAGGCTTTTGAAGACGCACTCAGAGGTCATGGTAGTGCGCACCGTCCGACGAAGAGTATATCTAGCATGCTCTGATGGTTTCCAATCATAACAGCTGGCTTAACTGCCAAGTGCTCCTCTCCCTCGACCTCGATGTATATCCCAAGCAGTCTGCTCGCAAGGGCGTAGAAACTGCGGGCAACAATCCAGTTGATGTCGAAGCGCCTCCCAATGAGAGTCATCCCGATCGATGCAAAAACGCCCCAAACCGAACATACGCCCATCGTCGAGAGAAAAAGTCCGAGTCGGACGTAGTAACGCGCAAGCGGGGATGCATTGGACGCAGTGTGCAGGAGGAACACAGGGAGTGAAAGGTAAGCGAGAGGTTTGAAGAGAGACGTTAGCAACGACATTGTGTCCGTCTTGCGACCTCGAGGTCTTTGCTGTGGTCGTCGTTGACAGTGACGGTTCAGAGCAAGATGCAAAATGCTCTGAGTCGAACGACGACTGTGCCCACTGCCCGGAGTCCGGACAAGCGCGGGTTCAAGCACTTTTGTGCAGATCCTACATAAAAGGAAATTCTCAAGCGAAACTCGAAATTTGCTCGACGTCAGGGTCACTTGTGCTCCTCCGGCTACTTTCGTCTTACGGCACTCTACCAGCGATAATATGGCAAAGGGATCCCAACTATCCCAGCTCCAATCTGCGCTCTCTCAAGCTGGTCTTAATCGCCAACCGCCGTTGGGAAAGAAGCGCAAGCATGCATCCTCTCGAGAAACGGACAACGACAAGAAAGCTAAGAAATTGCAAGAGATACAGCAGAAGCTGAATCCGTTCGATGTCAAGGTCACGAAACTCAAGCATGATGTAGGAGGAAGGAAGTTGAAGGGCGTTACCGGTCGGCCGCAGGAGAGCAAGCAAGCTGGCATTGAGCAGGTATGCTGAGTATTCACCGCAACCTAGTGCTGTGACTGACGTAAATTAACATAGAGAAAGAAAACACTCCTCAAGGAATATGAGATGAAGAACCATGCAGGAGCCATTATTGACAGACGTTTCGGTGAAAACGACCCAAGCATGAATCCGGAGGAGCGCATGTTAGAACGTTTCACGAAGGAACGCCAGCGAACTTCCAAGGGTGCTGTATTTAATCTGGAAGATGAAGATGACCTTACACATTACGGGCAAAGTTTGTCCAGGCTGGATGACTTTGACGACGCGGGTTTGGGTTTGGACGCGAATGACGATGACGACGAATCAGACGGTCTGTCTCATCTTATTTTTGCTATTTCAACTTCTTTTACATGGATGAATCGCAGGAAAATTGATAGACAAACCGTGAAAAATGTTCACTTTGGAGGATTCGACGATGACGATGAGGAAGAGGACGAAGAGGGGCAGGTACGCTGATTAATGGTTCTATGCAGCAGAACGCTAATGATAGTTTACGTCCTAGCCACCAAGGAAGAAATCTAAAGCAGAGGTCATGGCGGAAGTCATTGCGAAAAGCAAACAACACAAGGTTAGCATTGTCTTTGGAGTAATCTATTTGCTCCCCCGCTCACATAAAGGATACGTCTATCATCTATTATCTCCTTTCAGTACGAGAGACAATCCCAAAAACAAGAAGATGCCGATACTCGCCACCAACTCGATCAGGAACTAGACCACATCCGTGGCTTACTTTTCGCCGGGACTGACGCTGACGGAGTCTCGACGAAGCTTGCAAATCAAAATAAGCACGAGGACCAAGATTACGATCAGCATGTCCGCGAACTCTCACTTGATAAACGAGCGAGACCGAAAGACCGGACGAAGACGGAAGAAGAACTCGCATTGGAGACGAAGGAATCACTGGAGAAGGCGGAGAGGAAAAGGCAAAGACGCATGATGGGCGAAGATGACGAGAGCAGTGATGACGAAAAGCGAACAACCAAGAAGAAAGCTATAAGAAACACGGGCGCAGACGATCTTGAGGATGACTTCTTAGGCGACGATGATGTACGACTGGATGAGCTCGGAACAGGGCTTAAAGAAGATGAGGCTGCAGAAAGTTCAGGCGAGGCAGAGTCGGGCAGCGAAGTGGACGAAGAAATGCCCGAAGAGGATGACGATGATGATAGCAGCGATGGGGAGGATGGTTCTACCGACTCGGACGATGAATCGGCCGGATCTCGAGTGTCGAAACCAAAACATTTAAAGACAAAAGGCAAGGCTATCGGAAAAGAGCTTCCGTTCACTTTCCCTTGCCCAGAATCGCATGACGAGTTTCTGACCATTGTCGAGGATATCGATGACGAAGACGTCCCTACCGTTGTTCAGCGGATCCGTGCACTATACCACCCGAGTCTCGGACAGGACAATAAATTCAAACTCCAGGTTGGTTGTCAGATTCTATCATTTTGCAGATATTAACATTTCTATCACAGGCTTTGACTGGCGTGCTTATCGACTACATCCTGCACATTACCTCATCTCCTTCGCCAATGATTGGCCTCCTCCCCTCTTTCATTCCCCATCTTCATGCCCTGACCAGTTCATATCCCGTCGAATCCGCGGGTCATTTCATCTCAAAACTTAAGCTCATGCAAAAGAATCTCATGCGCGGCCTATCGAAAGGGGCGACTTCGTCCATTGCAAAAACGTGGCCAGGCACTTCTGAGCTAGCATTACTTTGGACGACAAGTCACATATGGCCGACTAGTGACATGAATCATCCTGTCATCTCTCCGACACGTCTACTGATGGGTTCTTACCTCGGACTTGGTCGCATTAGATCGCTTCGGGATATCTCGAGTGGTCTGTTCCTGTGCACGCTTTTTCTCCGTTTCGAAGAGTATTCAAAGCGTCTTGTCCCCGAAGTCGTAACCTTTCTTTTGAACGCGATCCTTCTCTTGGCTCCCCACCGCTACAAAGATGCGAAGTCTCTCCCAGGTGCCTTCCCTTGCCCTGACTTAAATAGTGCTATTTGTCGGCCCTTGCGACTAGGCAAGAAAACTGCGAAGACATTGATCCCAGGGTTACCGAATCTTGTGAATATCCTGACGGATGAAACTACAAATGTTGAACAGGACAAGGTTGACCTTCTCGCGACATCGCTGGATCTCTTGGGTCGATTTGCAGACATGTACAAAAGCTTGGATGGGTTTATAGAACTCTTCCAACCTGCAGGCGCTGTATTAGATGTCCTTGATCATGAATGGGCTTCAGAGTCATTGAAGGTCTGTGGACATTTTCGCCAACTCTCTCACTGCACTTATCTGCTGGTACCTTTTCCAGACAAAGCTTATGAATACGCAGGACATGCTAAGTCGATTGCTGAAATTGCTCGTCAGTCGAGGCGCCCCCTAGCTCTTCAAGCCCATAAGCCCATTCCTATTGCAACATACATCCCCAAATTTGAAAGCACCTCGTCAAGCTACATGCGGAAGAATGATCCCGATCACGAGCGG
>JAJOHG010000619.1:0-10945 GCA_021029095.1 Phellopilus nigrolimitatus
CCATGGACTTCGACCGCCCATAGCCCGCTGCTGCGTGCTTTCCGGAATATATCTTGTTTCAGTCAACATTCATCATGTCGCTATCTGAACTAACGCTGTAACTCAGATATCCTCTGACTTCGTGCTTCCCGGTGTGTCGTCCGTGGGATATATCAAACAAAATATTCCGCACTTTTCGAGCGTTCGAGGTCCTCCGCGATCTTTGGCGCAACTTCGTCTGTTGGATTCTGATCATAAATTTGGTGCCCGGGATCGAGGCCTTCCTTAATTTGTATCCGCATGTCAATAACTCATCACCTGGCAAAACCTCTCGAGGCATCTAGGCTTAAACAGAAATCTGCGGTTGACGTTGACCCTTAGTATCCTAAGTTCCGACAACTAGGTTTAATGAAGCAACCACTTCGTCTCTTCTGACTCGCATTCATTCTGTGCAGTTTTTCTGTATCTTTTCTGGGATGGCAAAACTCATTCTCGATCTGGTCACTAGTGGGACAAGGCGTATATCTATTTAATTTTAAAAACAAGTCCCAGGAATGCAGATTTATGTGGCACACATGCGCGGGCAAGTTCTTCCCGTACGGATCCTGAAATATTGGCGACTTCCGTCATAGGTAACGCGTTAAGTCTATTCCTCTTAACCGACTACCTTTCTTGCTATAGTGTTCTTTTAGCGTGATGGCTCAAACAGTCTCGATATTGGTCTAGCAAGTTCATGGTCAGAAGGAATATTTTCTTTTCCTGAGACCGTAATTCTAGACCTCGCCACTAGCAGCCTAGTTGATTGTTTGACTTGTTCTCGTATGTGGCACATGCTATCGACATACGCACATTTTTTTGCGAAACATACGGACCTCTGTTCTCGAAGCGACATACTGGCCTATATCTATACGAGGGACTCGGTTGCAGCAAGATCCTATAAATTCATAGAGCTCCTCCGCAGTGTTTCCCTATCCGCAACTGCCCCACTGTCCTTCGACTTCTGTACACATTCATTTCCCAGTACACCACTGAGATATCGTTCTTTCACAACTACCAGCCATGTTCTCAAAGACTTTCGCTGTGCTCACCGTCCTCCTTTCCGCGGTCTCTCATCTGTCGCCTGTCGCCTGTCTTTCTCTGCCTGTCGAAGGCCTGGATGCTAGCGCGCGCAGCATTCTTGCCCGGGCCACACCTGCAGCACCGCATTTTGTTGCTTACAGCGACAAATGGATCAATGGCGAGAATGGCCCGCCCGCTGTCTCTGACATCAAGGTTCGTCTCATTTTATTCTCGTGTTAATATTCATACTGAAGGATTGAACTTAGGGCTTCAACGTTTTGTAATATTGCTACTTTTTAATGGACCTTGAAATTCTTAATCGATACCAATCTTTCTAGCGCTCTTTCTTTCATTCTTACTCGGGACCCGCCGATCAGGCCAAGGAATGGGTTAATCGGAGCAGCTGCGCGTAGCAAGATTAAGGCCCAGTATGCGGTACGCAACTCCAATTCAGCTTCTGAGCTATTTGTGCTTACGCAGCTCCCTCCGAAAAAGGCCGCAGGCATCAAACTGATCGTCTCCGCTTTCGGCGCGACGGACACGCCTACAACGAACGGCGCGAATGCCGTTAATACGGCGAACACGATTGCCGCCTGGGTCAAGCAGTACGACCTAGATGGCATCGACGTCGACTACGAGGTTCGATTGTCTTTTCTATTATGCCTGTTTGAAAGCTCACGTTGCCCACTTTCGTAGGATGAGAAAGCGATGAACAAAGGTGACGGCTCGGCAGAAAATGGCTTTCGTCGTTCACTACGCAGCTCCGCAAAGAGCTTCCGCAAGGCCAATACATCCTGACGCATGCCCGTACGGATCATTCTTCATTTTATACTGTAGCGAAGAAACTTAAAATCCCTTTTCCTTTTCTCACGCAGCGCTCGCCCATGGTTCTCGCCCAACAAGTTCGGTGGCGGAGGCTACCTGACTGTTAACAAGATGTCGGCAGTCTCATTGATTGGGTGAGTGTGCTTCACTTTGACGACTTACTATCGAATTCTTACATTAGCACGACAGTACAACATCCAGGTAAATCGGACTTCTACAGGATCTGAATCATTCTAACTCATCTTTCTCCGCGAATATGAAGTTCTACAACCGTAAGTCTGACGCTTTTAACCTGCTGATATTCGCCTTATGTATTATTTTAAAGAGGGAACTAGCGAGTACACGACCTGCAACGGCCTCTTGACCACGTCCTCAAACACGTGGCCCAAGACTGCGTTGTTCCAGATCGCGGCGAGCGGCGTAACGCAGAACAAGCTCGTCATCGGGAAGCCGGCGACGACTTCGGACGCGAGCAACGGATACATCGCTCCCGCGACGCTGGCCACTTGCCTCAAGGATGCTAAGGCGAAAGGCTGGAGTGCTGGCGCTATGGTTTGGGAGGTGCGTTCTTATCTCAAGTGAGTGACCATTTTATGCTGACTCAATCATGTGTTAGTACCCCGACGCCGCCGTGTTAAGACCGTTCGCTCAGACTCGTGGCCGGTCTAAAGAGTTAACATTTATACTAAATCATTTGAATATGGGATAGAGATCTCACTTCCGGTAATTCTAATTTTTCCTTTCGATTTCCTGGGCCATTTCGTTTTCCTTTCTCAATCTTATATTTTAAAAACATCTTTGGGTATTCGATATCTCTTTCTAATTATCGCAGGCCGGCCATTCTACCACTACCACAAACTCACTTTCTTTCTTTCTTTCTACTAATATTCCCGGGTGACGGTGGGAGTTATGGCAGTCTGCGGGGTAACCGCACCTGTCTTCCTGCGACCGGCAGATCCCAATGGGCAGGCGTCCGTAGTTTTCTGCGGCGACCAAGCGGCCAGTTAGAACCCTCACCCTCCTTCGATGGGCAGGGGATCGCGCATCTTCATGTCTTTTTCGCCAATATAATCTGTACCCATTAGTATAGTTAGTCTAAAGTAACGGTCACATTAGGCGTCGGGCTATACAATGCACACGTTGTTTGCTATCAGAGACTCCGCGTGTTTTTGTATATTGGTGGCCTCAGCCCTTCAAAGTAATATGCAGATCGAGAAAGTAGCCGCAAAAAAGTAACAATACTCAACATGAAGGTAACAATCATTCTTCTTCGTTAGATTCGCCAGCCTCTTCGATGTGACACTTCAATTTAGGTGGTCGAGGTGAGACAAGCAATGTCTACGTCCAGCGCCACTTCAAGGGCTTAATATTTCTTAGTTGTCTGTAAGTTCAGTCTTATGCATTTCGTAGATTTCAACGCTGGCCTTACTCTGGGACAGCCTCGAACACAGATAGGAAGTTCAACAAAAATGATATAAAACACAGTCAGCACATTTTATGGCACATTTAATACGACAGTCAAAGGATACACGATACACGCACATTAGGGGGAGACGAGACAGACAGAGAGAAGGGAAAAAGGGGGAGGGTATAGAGAAAAAAAAGGGGGAAGGGGATGGGATAAAGGGATAAATCATAAAAGGTTGAGTACGCGCGCGAGCCCAAAAGAGCAAACGAAATATAGCGACAAAAGCAGAGCGATTTGGTCCGAGGGGGGGAGGGAGGAATAGAAGCACCCCGAAGGGAATGTATAAAGAAGGCAAAGAAAGCAGATTCAAGGTCAAGAAGGCAGAAAGCAAGAAAAGAGTCCGACAGCAGGAGCCGCGCTACACGTTACCTTCGACCACGGCCCCACGACCTCCACCCCGACCGGCCTTTCGGCGGTGAGTGTCGCTCTCCACGATCCGATCCCGATCCCGATCCCGGTCCCGATCACGGTCACGGTCACGGTCCCGGCTGCGGTCGCGATCAGCCTGTGGACCACGCGGCGGCGGGTGTATTCTCCCTAGCGCCGGCGCTGGCGCTCGAGCGGGCGTATCCCTGTCGCGCAGCGCCCGGGGGCCGCTCGGTGGGCGGCTGTGGCTACGGTTGTGGCTCGACGACCTAGGGCCTACGTTCAGCCCGAGGCCAACCCCAGAAGCGACCGCGCGCTCGCGCTGCGCCCAGCCGGAGAGCTTCGGTGCCGGTGCCGGTGCCGACGCCGAGGTCGTATTCGAGGTCGATGTTGACGATGGCGCCGGCGGTGCCGGTGGTGGCGGCGTGCGCGCACGGAGCGAGCGCGGCGGTGACGTGCTGGACCGCCGGTCCTCGCGGAACGAACGCGGCTGCGTTGGGGGCACAGAGCCGCTTGCGCCTTGCCGAGACCCGGTCGAAGGTTTAGGCATGGACATCGCTGAGGACTCTAGGGTAGCTGAACCGAGTCTGGCGCGCGGTAGAGATGACTCTGTGGGCCGATTGGGTGTGTTCGTGATCTCGCCGTCTTCTTCCACCTGAGGCGAGGGATCGCGCTTACGGACTGGCGGGGGAGGCGATGGCGACCGCACAGGTAACCGTGGCGGCGGCGACATACTTCGATCGACTTCCATTGCCGCAGGGCCCTTGCTATCCAGCTCATGAAAACTGGGATTCGGCGACGCAGGCGAAAACTGACGCGCTCCTCAGAAAATTCGCGTTTTGACGTTAATTGAGGAGCTGGGGTTTCGGAAGGAGTACGCTCCTGGACTGCAGGCTCAATCGGCGCGACCGCCGCTTCTATAGCCGCCGCCCGCTCCTGCGCCGAATCGAGCAGCGCGGTGTCCTCGCTTTTCTTAGCCATAACCTCGTTCGATACACCCGGTTCGACCGGACTTTCTGTGGGTCTCTCAGTTTCGCCCGCCTTTGCCTCTCTGTCCCTCTCGTCGTCAACTTGACTCGCTCTCGACCCCTCTGCCGGCAGCTCATGGTGCAGCAACGGCGTCACGGGCGTCACAGGCGACATCACCGCCGCCCTCGCCGCCTGCTCCTCACGCTGCTTCTTCTTACGCTCGCGTAGTCCGCCATCGTCCGGCGCACCTTCGGCGGCTCGGCGGGGGCGGCGGGCCGTTTCCATGGGATGCGGCGCCCTCTTCCTCGGCAATATTCTTGCTTTCAGCGGTGCCCGTGGCGGAGGGCGGCGGCGTGGGTGTGGGCCGGAGGTGGCCATCTGTCGAGGACGCGATAGACGCGGAGGGCGATGGCAGGCGGAGCGTGAGCGCCGCGGTTGACACGAGGATTGCCTGTTTTTCGGCGAGGGAGTCCGGCTCCGGTTCTAGCACAGGCTCAGGCTCGTGCATGTCGTGAGAAATTGAAAGCGTCGGCAGAGGAGGATGTGGGGACGGCAAGTGCTGACTGCAGTGGCGTGTTCGTTGTGACAGGATTTTGATCTTCGGCGGGATGTTGGTTTTCATCGATTGGCTGCCGGTCTTCCACCGGCGCAGGTGAAGTCACAGAAAGTGGAGCATGTGGAGGGTCGACGTCGGGATCGGGATCGGGGTCAGCCATGCGCACATCAACCTGCACCAAGGCTCCTCTTCCCTTCCCTGCTCTCCGCCTTTCCTGCTTTTCCTCCTCCTGCTTTTCCATCAAGTCCGGCTCCGGTTCCGTCACACCATGTAAATCCACATCCATAGCGTTGTCGCTCGTCGGCGGCGCCACCTGCCCCGCCAGGTCGCCCATGCCCACAAGGGACCTAGGGGCTCCTCCGGAGCGCTGATCTGCGCCGCGGAAACCCAGGAAGGTCGAACGATTGATACAGGCGCCGGTGTCAAACGCTCTGACGCCGGAGTCCGCGGCATCTCCTTCGTTTTCCTCCAGAGCTGACGTCCGCATCGGATGCTCGGTTCAGGCGGGTCGGCCACCACCACGGAGGCTCGGGGAGCTCCTGCAGGTTGCGAGCAGGACCGGAAAGTCGAATGATGACAGCACGGGCGCAGGTGTCGAATGTTCCGACACCGGAGTCCGTAACGCCCTCCATTCTCCCACAGCCGACGTCCTGCCGTGTGTTCAGACTCAGGCTCAGCTCACTCGGGCTCGGGCTCGGCTCGGCTCAAGCTCTGGCTGGGGTGCAAAAGCAGAAGTAGACTCCGGGGTAGACTCCGACGCAAGTAAAGGAGGCTGAGGTTCAGGCTGAGATTCAGGGTTCAGGTTCAGGTTCAGGATCAGGCAGAGACAGCGCGCAGCCGGAACCGGCACGGGCGCAGGCACCGACACAGCCAACGCCTGCGCCTGCGCCTGCGCTAACGAGGCCAGGTGCTTCGACGAATGCAGCGGCGACACGGGGTGCTCGTTCAGCAAGCTGAACAACGACGACGACCGGCGCGACTGCGTCGCGACCGCAATCGGCGGCGGCGGCGGCGCTGGAACCTATCAGGCCGTGCCGCTGCTGAGAACGCGGCCGGCGGAAACGGCGGCGGGGGCATCTGTATAACGTCTGCCACAAAAACATCAGTCGACACATTCCTTTCACTCCAGGATCGCGAAACAACAAGAGGACGTACCGGGATCGACGTCCATCTGCCTCTCCTCCGCATCGTCGTTCGCGCTCGCGTCGGCGCGGGCGCCGCCAGGAGGGTCGATCTTCGGTGCGGGCCGTGGCACAGGTGTCGGCGCCGGTCTCGAGGTCGGCGTCGAGGTCGATCGCTCTGAGACAGGACGAGTTCTGCCATGCACGTCGCCATCCATACCCATCGCGGCACTAGCCCTCGAGACGGGCGTCGGCGTCGGCGTCGCTGACGACCTCTCCGACGCGGGCCGCAGTCCATCGACATCCATCGCCATCGAAGCGCCATCTGCCCTGCCATGGCCTGCTCGCCGCGCAGGCGCTCGCTCGCGCGGTGGATCCAGCGCTTGCGCATCTTCGGCGGCATCTCCTCCTCGCGCACCTCCCTCATCTTCCTCTCCAGGCCTCCTCCGCTCGCATCTCCATTCCCGTTCGCCGAACGCACGCGATCAGACCCGGGCGCCAGCGCAGGCACGCGCGCCCTGCCCTTCCCCTTGCGGTCGTACTTGTGCGGCGTCGGGTGCACAACGCGCAGCGCAGGGAGGGACGCACCGCGCGGGAGCGCGTCCGCCCGCTATCCCAATCCCATCCGGGTCCATCTCGACTTCAAGCTCCCCACTACGCCGATCCCACGCATCTCCCCCAACAAGCTCGACACCGCGCAGGCCACCCGCCTCCTCTCCGCCTACAACACGCGTGCGCACGCCGCGCTGCGCCCCGACGAGCGGGCCGAGGTCCACGCGCCCCTTCTCCTTTGCCCCCGCCCTCGCCCTCGCCTTCGCGCGCGTGAGGTCCTGCATCGCGTGCAGCGACGCCGGGTGGCGGTTCGTCTGCGGCGAGTGCGGGGGCGGCGTCGCGGACGGCGAACGGCGCACCTGCGAGTACGGCTGAGCCGCGAGGGCCCCGCCTTGGCGTTCGCGCGGGCTCTGTCAGACACGTGCCCGTTGGGTGCGGGCGGGGCCGCAGCGGAGGCGGGGGTGGGTACTCGCCCTCCGCGAACGCCTCCATGAGTCGCAGCGCACAGTCGCGCGCGGCGTTCCCGCACGCGCAGGCGACGAAGCTCGACCTCAGCGAATGGACGATGCTCTGCATCTGCAGGCGCAGGCGTGCGATATGGTGCGGTCTAAACGTACGAAAAAAGAGGGGAAAAAAGGAACAGAAGTCAGCAACTCTGCATCCGCGACTAAGGAACGTGAACGGACTCAGACCGAGAGAGAAAGGAAAGAAAAAGAGAAAAGAAAAGAACGCACGTCATCTTGCTTGTCCTGCTCTCGCACCCTCTTCGATAAGCGCGGGCAGCTGGTGCACAACCGCGCCGTCGTCCCACTCCCAGCTTAGCACGACTTCCTCGCATGCCTTCAGGTCCCGCAGCGCGAAAATGGCAAATTTCAGCACGCCCGGGTCATCGTCCCCGGAGGAGCCTCCTACACCTGTCTCATCGTCCTCCGTCTCCGAGGTGCTCTCCGATCTCCCGTTCACCGGCGATTGCCCGCGATTTCGCTGGACGCGCGAGGCTTTGCGCCCTTCTCTTCTTCCCACGGCACAGCACGGGACGCAGGACGGCGTTCGGGCGGCAGCCAGAGCGTGCAAAGCGCGCCTCGTTGCCCGCCATGCGCGCATCGAGCGCGACAGAAAGGGGCGGCGGCACGAGGTGGACGTGCGGTTTCGGCATCCCTAGCGGCTCGTCAGCATGCAGCAAACACAGGAAGAGGAGCGGAGCCCGGCTGACCCATGTGCGCATACGCGTTGAGCGGGTCGGCGAGGTACGCCGCGCTCGGGATGATGGTGGACGTGTACGGCGTGATGAGCGCCTCGCCGGCGATGGGCGCGGTCGTCTGGAGCGCATAGCTCGGGGGCGGACCGCGGCGGCGACGTCGTCCTTCGCGTGCGCGAGGGGCACGACGCGCGTCCGGCCGGAATCGGGGTCGGCGGCGAGCGCGGTGACGCCACGCCAGTTCTGCGCGGCGAGGCGCAGCTTCGCGCGCGTCGTGGCGTGCGGGACGGCGTCGTCCGCGAGGGGCACGTACCCGCCGCGCCAGTCGTCCTCGATGTTCGACGTGCTCGTCCTCGTGCGGGGGATCCGCCGCGGAGGCCGAGTGCGTCGCTGAGAGTGGCGGGGCGTGGCAGGTGGGCGTGCGCGCCGCCGCCGCCCACGCTCGTGTTGATGCTCGTACTGCGCTCTCTGCGCCTGCGCGCCTGGCCCTGGCCGCCGCCGCCGCCGCCTCCGCCGGCGGGACGCCCTGCTTCTGGGCGAGCGCCCGCTCGTGCTGGCGGCGGGCGGCGCGGCGGCGGTCGACCTCGCGCGGGGCGCACTCCCAGCAGCGCCACTCCTCGGGGTCGTGGCCGGGGAGGATGTCGAAGCAGATCATGTGCGACCAGCGGCCACAGTCGTCGCAGGCGATCGAGAGGCCGTCGTCGTGGGAGTAGCCGCAGATGCAGTGGATGTCGTCCGAGCCGCCCGCGGGGGCGCCCTGGGCGGCTGTGGCACCGCTGCCGCTGGCACTAGCGGGGACGGCAGGCACGCGGATGCTGCTGGGTGCGGGCGGCGGGAAGGGCGGGGGGCGCATACGGGATGTTGTTGTAATTGGCGTGATTGCGTGCCGGCGGGACGGGAGCGGTTGTGGTGGCGGGAGAGGCGGCAGCGGCGGTGTGTGAGCGCTTTCGCTTTGCGGGGACGGAGACGGGTGCGGCGGGAACGGCGGCGGTGGGGGCGGGGGCGGGAGGGACGAGGTAGGGGCGACGGCGAGTAGTTTCATCTAGCATACCATCTTACGCTATGCTCTCCCGCCCATCCCTCCCAAATTTTTACATTTACCGCGGTTTTCAAGCGGAGCTCAATTATGCTCCCACGCCACCGTCGCATTGTCCTGCATTGTCAGTTTCGTCACGCACCACCACCGACCTTTGTCGACTTTCCCCAAAGCTCAGTTCCGGCTCTCCTTCTCGCTTTGTTTTAACTGTGGCTCGCTCCTTGTCTGAGAGACAAATGCAAAAGACTGTGCGCAGTTTTGACGGGCAAAATGGGCAAAGGTAACTGGTAAGTAACCGCCGTCGTGAAGACAAAGGCTAGAACACAACACAAGCCTTGGCCCGGGCCGGATCCTCTTTGCTTCGCAGTCCCCGCCTTCTCGAAGATCCTTTCCAAACTAGCTTTTTCTCGTGATCAGCCGTTATTCGAGAGGCTGTCCTGCCTTCGACTGCGTACATACAGCGTCTCAGCGGAAACAAGGGACCGCACCATAAATAGTGCAGGAAGTTATTATTATATCCCTCATGCAGGTGTGTTCGGTTGTTCAACGACAAGATGTTATAAATCCTATTGGCACGACACATGCGCTCCTCTACCATGTCTCTATATGACCTCCTACTTTTTCTTCAGCGCACTCTTCTTAGGCCCGCTCTTCGCCTCACCCTTCTTCCCCTCGCCCGTCGCTCCATCCGGAATCTCCGTGTCCGGCCCCTCCCCAAACTTGACCTGCCGCGCATGCATAGCGTCCAGCTCCTTCTGCACGGCCGCGCTGACCTTGTTGCGGTCTTCCTTGCCGTGGCTCAGCAGGCGCTTCCCGTCTTCCTTCATCGCCTTGTTGGAGACGGCGGCGTTGTCTTTCGTCCTCTCGAGCGGCATCGCTTATGTGTATGTGTGTGTGTATGTGTATGTGCGTCTCAGGAGTCGGTGATTGATTGATTGATTGATGTTGGGTGAGAAGCGGCCCTCTTTAAATACGGGCCCCAGTGATGTGCACGTACCGAACGCTACACGAAACTCACCGTCTCCTGCCCGTGAAACTGTCAGAACCAGGCTATATCAGTACCTGTTCTAAAGAAATACGCAAAGAATCCATCTGCGACACGTACGACGCCTCCACGTCCGCCGCAAAGTGCAGAAGTCGAAACATCCGCACAACCCCTCAGCGCTCTATTCAGAGCCCAGGCAGCGCGGAGGCTGCAGCGGGTCGTCGTGGCTCTGAGTTGCTTAGTGCCTCCATCTAGAAAAAAACTTGCTTTAATTTTCTCGAACAAGCATTTGCATCTTCCCCAACCCGTCTGCCCGCAGCGCACACTGACTGCTTACTAGTACAAGAGTGCTCGCGCATACGAGCCTTGCGACAGACGCCACTGGCGACTTGGAAAAAAAGGTCGTGGCTGTAGCCGAAGGGGCCCAGACGCAATTCGCATCCACATCCTCCTCCGCGCCGCCGCCGCCGCCGCCGTATCTGCCACAGACCCCAGTCCTCTCCAGGGGCCGGCGCATACATATTATCAGACGGTGTGCACGCAGCCGCGAGCAGCTGCACAGGACTTCCGAGTAGCCGCCGCCGCCGAGCCAAACGGTGCGCTTGTCCCCCGTACTAGGGGGTAGCTAGCACACACCACACACCACACACCGCATTTCATCTCTGAGAATTCGAGGAGCGCACATGCGTGTGCACTATACAGTATACCGCACTACGGGCAGACCAGGAAAAGCCCTCCTCGTCCTAGAAGACGGAGCTCGGCTCTCATCCGTCTCGCCCAAGCAAAAGAACCGCAAAAATAAACAAATAAAGCGCCCAATCGTGTAGACCC